>CM066328.1:430773340-430793340 GCA_033807585.1 Hydrophis major
CAAATACACGGCCTGCTCTTTAGAGTTGTCGCTGAGTGGGACGGACGTGTTGTGGGAGGAGTGGGGGACACCCCCGGTGAGAATGATGAGAGCTGCAAGGAGCCATTGAAATTTCAATTATTTCTCTGGAAACTATGGAAGAACCTTCTCTCTTTGAAGGACACGAGACCCAAAGTGTCTTTGGTTGATCTTTGGAGGCATCGTTAGTTGTTCCTCTCATCTTATCGTTCAAGTTCTGTTGGCATCAAGATACCAAGAAATCTGGACTCTGAATTCTTCACGGCATGGACTCAATCAATCAAACAGAACAGAGCTGGAAGGGACCTTGGAGGTCTTCTAGTCCAACCCCTGCTCAAGCAGGAGATCCTAGCCTAGACCAATTCTTCTAAATGACTGATATTACTGGATTTAATGTAAGTCTGATACTAAACTGTTTTTGACACTGTATTTTAATATTTGGATTATCCCTGGATTGAAAACTGAGTGATTTAATTTGTGAATGACTTTGGATTGCTTATTTTGGACTTTGCTTAAACCTTTCTGGAAGTAAAAACCTTCACTTACTGTACAGTGTATCTGTGTGCTCTGTGTGTATTATTCAAACACTCCTCTCAAATACGTCTCCCTGTATGCGCTCATTCTCCTAACGGGGAATTACCTCAACAGTTATCGTCTCATGACACCCTAGACAATTATAAGGACTGGGGGGGGGGACCTGTGGGTTTGCTTGATAAGTTGATTTATCGAACAATTGCATGTATTTTCCATCTGCCAAAATGGCTGGTGAACAAAATAAAAACATTAAAAAAACTATCGTTTGAAACACACACAGACAGACACACACACACACACAAAGAACTTCCTGTTTCCAGCTTCCGGTGGGCCTCCAGAGGGTGAAAACAGCCTCCCTCAGGCCCTGGAGGCTCACCGGAAGCCGCAAACAGGCCCGTTTCCTGACTTCTGGTACTTCCGTGAGAGCCGTTTTTCACCCTCCCAAGCGTCCAGAGGCCTTTTCACTTGGCTTAATTTAACTTGGCTGTGCCCACCTGTGCCTCCCCTTGCCATGACACTCACCTGTTGCAAAGCCCACTAGGAGGATCACATAAAGCATCAGGAAATGCCAAAGGTCCTTCAAGATGACCTGGAACGAAAACGAGAAGCAATGTGTAGATTGTGCTGACTTTCAAACTCAGCACCTAACAATGGGCCCTCCTCTCCAAAAGCATGAATTTCAATGTGGAGGAAAGCAAGGCTTTCATACCTGGGCAGGAAAAAACCAAAGGTACAAGTACAGATTAGGCAAAACCTGGATCAAAAAACAGTAACAGTGAGAGGGACCTTGGAGTCCTAGTGGACCATCACTTAAAGACGAGACAGCCGTGTGCGGGGCAGCAGCCAAAACAACTAATCCAATCCTTGGTTGTCTAAACATGCACAAAATCAAAATCATGTGAAGTATTAGCACCGCTTTATGAAGGCTTAGTAAGGTCACACCTCCAGTTTGGGTCCCCATGTTACAAAATAGATGCTTTGGGAAAAGTGCAGAGAAGAGCAACTAAAACAATTAAAGGCCCAGAGACTAAAACATATGAAGAACAGTTGCAGGATTTGGGTCTGGCCAGTCTAGAGAAAAGAAGGACTAGGGTTGACATGATAGCAGGGTTCCAATATTTGAGGGGCTGCCCCAAAGAAGAGGGAGTCAAGCTATTCTCCAAAGCCCCTGTAGGCAGGACAAGAAGTAACGGATGGAAAGGAGAGAAGCAACCTGGAAATAAGGAGGAATTTCCTGAAAGTGAGAACAATTAACCAGTGGAACAACTTGCCACTAGAAGTTGTGAGTTCTCCAACACTGGAGATTTTTAAGAAGAGATTGGAGAAAATTTTGTCTGAAATGTTACAGGATTTCCTGCCTGAGCAGGGGGTTGGACTAGAAGACCTCCAATGCCCCTTCCAGCTCTATTCTGATTGAACTTTATCTGCCCCCATCCTGTGGAATATCCTCCCCTGGAGGTGAGACAGGCCCCTCGCTCTCCTGGCTTTGTGAAAACTGCTGAATGAGGACAACCTGTACTTGATCAGCTGAATTTAGTTTCGGGGCTGCCCTGTGAAATCAGAGGTATTCCAATATAGGTAGTCCTCGACTTAGGACCACAATTGAGCCCAACATTTCTGTTGCTAAGCAAGACTGTTGTTCAGTCAGTTCTGCCTCATTTTACGACCCCTCTTGCCACCGTTGTTAAGTGAATCACTGCATTTGTTAAATTAGTAATGTGGTTGTTAAATTAATCTGGCTTCCCCCTTGAATTGGTTTGTCAAGATGTCACAAAAAAGAGGATCACGTGACTCAAGGATACGCCAACTGTCATAAATACGAGTTGGTTGCCAAGCGTCTGAATTTTGATCACATCACCATGGGGATGCTGCAACAGTCGTAAGTATGAAAAATGGTTGTAAGTCCCTTTTTTTCCAGCACCGTTGTAACTTTGAACGGTCATGAAATGAACTGTTATAAGTTGAAGATACCAGAATTTGCAAATGGAAATGATCTGGTTTCGTGACCTACCTTCTGGATCATCAAGAGGCAGATTCCCGTCCGCTGGCAACCGCGGGTGTAGTAGAGCATGTTCATCCAGCCCAAAAGCAAGGCGAACACCATGGGTATCACATAGTCTTCCAAGTTTGCAAAGAACATCACGGACGAGACCAGGATGGCACATGCCTGCACAAACCTGGAAGGGCCAGGAGACAGTGTGTTCTAGTCCTGCCTTAGACATGAAATTCGGTGGGTGATTTTGGGCCAATCAAAAGGAGATGGTGAGTTCTAGTCCTACCTCAGCCAAGAAAGCCAACTGGGTGACTTTGAATCAACCACATTTTGGGCCAATCAAAAGGAGATGGTGAGTTCTAGTGCTACATCAGGCATGAAAGTCGACGAGGTGACTTTGGGCCAATCACCAGGAGATGGAGAATTCCAGTCCTGTCTTAGACCTGAAATCGGTGTGTGATTTTGGGCCAAACACTAGGAGGTGGTGAGTTCTAGTCCTACCTCAGCCACAAAAGCAAACAAGTGGCTTTTTCATCGATACTTCCAACAAAAGGCCAACATCCAAGTAACCAGTGGAGCATCTTGCCACCAGAAGTTGCAGGTGCTCCATGACTAGAGGTTTTTAAGAAAAGACTGGACAGTCCCCCATCTGAAATGGTCTAGGCTAGGATCTCCTGCTTGAGCAGGGGTTGGACTAGAAGACCTCCAAGGTCCCTTCCAGTTCTAATCTGATAGATTGGTTGATTGGATCCCTCCATAAAAACAGCAACGTATACGCACGTACAGCAATATGTCGAAGCAGCTGTCCATTAGAAGACCTTTCAGAGAGTGGCGTCTTCTCCAGAAGAGAACACTCTACAAGGGAATAAATAAGAACAGAAATCGGAATGCTGTTGTCATGCTCACCTCGGAGCCTGAATCTATGGAGGAAGACGAGCCGGACCTGGAGTCAACAAAGATCGAATGGGCAACTTCATTGGCTTGGGAGGAAAATGGGCAGGAGTAGGTAGTTAGGCCTGGGCCTTTCAGGATTGGGACAACTTGTAGGCAGGGAGGAAGGTGGGCAGGAGGACCAAGAGAGGCTAAGCAGTGAACATAAGAGATAGAGCTCAGGTGATGAGTAAGGACCACCCACTCCTGATCTGAGAGCATGGAGAGTGGAGAGAAGGCAAGAACAGCGCAGACTGACCCAACTAGTCAGGAGGAGGACATCCTGCCCCTCTTCACAAGGTAGACCTGGGAACGGAGACTTAAGGAGATGCTGTAGGGAGGGACATTTATCAGGAACAAATGCTGAATTCCTGGAGTGTTGAGTGCCGATGTTTGAACTTTCCTGGATTCCTTGCATTCTTTCTGGATTCCTTGCCTTGCTCCTCTGCTTCCTGGACTCTTCAACTTGCCCTGGTGGATTTCTTATTTTGCAGCAGTGGTGTTCACAGCGTTTGGTTGGACTATTTGCAGCCAGAGGCTGCTTGAGGTGTGTGTGTGTCGTCACTTTGCTCTGGAACTTGCCAGAAACATGGGAGTGTCCTGGGAAATTTGGAGCAATAACGGGGCAGTGTGAGCGGCCAGCTGCCTGTGTTATCTCTGTGCCATGCCCCAGGTCATCACAACTGCATTATGACAGAGATGTGGGAAGGGGTGCGCATGACTTAGTTCACACTGGCCAATTGTTCATTTTGTCGAGGACTTGCCTGTAAGTGGAGTTGTAAAACGCCCAACGCCATGTTGTAGAAGAAGCAGTGGCTATCATTTGGGACTACAATTTCTGTCGCTAAGCAAGGCAGTTGTTAACTGAGTCACTGAGCCCAGTTTTATGATCATTTTTGGCATGGTGAAGCAATTCACTTGCCGTTGTTAAGCGAATCATGTGGTTGTTAAGCGAATCAAGCTTTCCCCGGGGACGTTGCTGGGGATGTCGCAAATGGTGATCACATCACACACACACAGGCACACACACCCTGGGATGCTGCAATCATTGTAAGTACACACTGTGAGCTAAACACCTGCATTTTGATCAGGATTGTCGCAATGGGTTGTAAGTGCGAGGATCTATCGTAGGTCACTTTTTTCAATGCTGTCTTCACTTGGAATGGCTGAAGTAGAGAACCTGTCTATCTGGTGTTCACAGAACAATCTGCCCCTGAATGTCCATAAAACCAAAGAACTGATAATGGACTTCAGGAGACATGGACAGGACCATGCCCCACTCATCATCAACAGAGAACGAGTGGAAACTGTCCCTACGATCAGATTCCTTGGCACCCCTATTTCAGCTGATATCTCCTGGTCCCCTAACACCAAGGCCATAGTGAAGAAGGCTCAGCAGCGGCTGTACTTCCTGCGGGTTCTCAGGAAGAACAATCTGGATAAGAAGCTGTTGCTGGCTTTCTATAAAGCCTCTGTGGAGAGCACTCTGACATATTCTCTGGGTGTGTGGTATGCAGGCTCCACAGTTGAGGACAGCGAAACTGTACAGAGGGTGATAAACACGGCTCAAAAGATCATTGGTTGCCCTCTGCCCTCCCTGGAAGACTTAGCCAGGTCCCACTGCCAAAGCAGAATCAAGGCTATTATAGAAGACCCCTCACACCCTGGCAATTATCTCTTTGACCTGCTAGACGGCGTTTTAGGTCAATAAAATCCCACACCACTAGACCAACAAATAGTTTCTTTCCCTGGGCCATCCAAACCGCCAATAAACACGAAGTCACTACTCATTAAAATGTTTAAAGATGTGATACCCCATTCAGATGCATAATAACATATTTCAGTACAATCCATCTCTTGTGTATTATACTCGACTAAGCGTTACAGTCAGTGTTGGATGTATATTTTGTGTATATTCGTAGATATTGTACTCTCAAATTGCAAATGGAGACGTGGCTACTCTATCTTTCTTATCTTCATTTTTAAGTGCTTTGGTTTTATTGTATTGCAAACAGTTGCTGGGGGGCATCCACAGTTTCGTTGTACTTGTACAATGACAATAAAGTACTTCTAATCTTCTAATCTAATCTGTTAAAAGGATGGTTCTCAGACAAGTTATGACCACCATTGTGCCCCAAATTTCTGTTGTTAAGTGAAACATTTCCTTAAGTGAGTTTTGCTCCACTTTACAACATTTCTTGCCTCGGTTGTTAAGTGAACCCCTGCAGTTGTTAAGTTAGTAACCTGGTCGTTAAGTGAGTCCGGCTTTCCCATTGACTTTGCTTGTCAGAAGTTCGCCAAAGGGGATTACATGACACTGGGACTCTGCGACCGTCATAAACATGAGTCAGTTGCCAAGTGTCTGAATTTGAACCATGTGACCACGGATGCTGCAATGGTTATAACTGTGAAAATAAGTCACTTTGCCGTTGTAACTTTGAACAGTTGCTAAGTGAACTGTTGTAAGTCAAGGACTACCTGTACTAAAAATGCATTTGTGATCCAAGGAGCCATAAACGAAAAAGAACATCCATCCTACCTGAGCAATGAAGAAGTAAATGCCACCAATTAAAATGATCACAGCTCCAAGAAGTCTTAATAAGTCTTTGGTGGTCATTGTCGTTGAAACAAGAGGCTGTAAAGAGAGGAAGAGAGCAGGCTAAGGACAGAGACTTTGGGGTTGGGGAAATGGCAGAGCCTTCAGTTCAGTGTTCCTCAACCTTGGCAGCTTTAAGAAGGGTGGACTTCAGCTCCCAGAATTCCCCAGCCAGCCTGCTTTAAGATGGGTGGACTTCCACTCCCAGAATTCCCCAGTCAGCCATGCTTTAAGAGGGGTGGACTTCCACTCCCAGAATTCCCCCACTAGAATGCTTTAAGAGGGGTGGACTTCCACTCCCAGAATTCCCCAGCCAGGCTGCTTTAAGATGGGTGGACTTCCACTCCCAGAATTCCCCAGCCAGGCTGCTTTAAGATGGGTGGACATCAGCTCCCAGAATCCCCCAACCAGCCTGCTTTAAGATGGGTGGACTTCCACTCCCAGAATTCCCCAGCCAGCCTGCTTTAAGATGGGTGGACTTCCACTCCCAGAATTCCCCAGCCAGCCTGCTGGGGGAAGTTAAAGTCCACAAGTCTTAAACGTGCCAAGATTGGATACCCCTGGTCTAGATCTTAGACCTTTCACCTGAAGTATTTCCTAAATCTAAGATATAAGTACAGTGAGAGCTTATGCACTGGAGACAAATTACTTGTGGTTCCAATCACACTTGGCCAATATTTTTTTATTCTATTTCTATTTCTATATTTCTATATTTCTATATTTCTATTTCTATTTCTATTTCTATTTCTATTTCTATTTCTATTTCTATTTCTATTTCTATTTCTATTTCTATTTCTATTTCTATTTTAAATTTATTAAACATTTATTTGACATACATTTAAAACAGACAAATCAATATATATACAATATACAAAGCTGAATGCCAGACATGTAAGTACCCGCGAAAACTTAAGAAAACATATATGTTGTGACTCCGGGATTTGAATCTGGTCTGTTGGCAGATGTGAGCTCGAGTGAAGAGGATCTAGCAGTGAGATTTGAGCCTGCATTGTTGAATGATTTTGAGGGTAGCCAGGATGAGGAACTAGACTTAGCTATGAGAGACGAACTTAATTTATTGGAGCTGTCAGAGTCTTCTACCTCCCCCCGAGTCTCCCTCTCTGATTATGCAGCAGCCGGTGGCAGATAATCAGGAAAACGTGCGAGAGGTTTCAGGCGAGGAGGAGGACTTTGAGGGATCCTGGCTTGATGTGAGAAATAGACGGAGATCAAGATGTCAATCTCAATTGGGAAAGAGGCGTCGAGCCAATGATTAATTAATGAGACTAACACACCCCCTTAGGGGATAAAAGGAAATGGCTTGGCTTGAGAAATTTGCCAGAAGCAAAGTTTCTTGTAAGAGCAAAAGTACTGTGAAGATTATCTGAGGCATTGTGATTTATAGGCACTTCAGGATTGCCAAACAGATTTCAGAACTATTGCTGAGGACTGGAAAAAACGCAGCCATTATCTTTGTTGGGGTTTGTTTTTGGTTGCTTATAATTTTGAAACTTTAGTATTTTGATTGCTCACCTGTGGATACAGGTGAGACATAACATATGTATGTATGTATGTATGGCATTCAGCTTTGTTCGGGTATTTTCCCATGTCATTGTAGTTGTGCTTTTAAAGTTGTAGCAACGTTTTGGCAGAATCTCATCTGCCATCATCAGCCTTCTGTATTCTATCTATAAATATATATATATATATGTTTTCTTAAGTTTTCGCGGGTACTTACATGTCTGGCATTCAGCTTTGTTCGGGTATTTTCCCACGTCATAATAGTGGTGCTTTTAAAGTTGTTGCAATGTTTCGGCAGAATCTTATCTGCCATCATCAGGCTTCTGTATAGTCTATACAGAACTATACAGAACTATGCAGAAGCCTGATGATGGCAGATGAGATTCTGCTGAAACGTTGCTACAACTTTAAAAGCACCACTATTATGACGTGGGAAAATACCCGAACAAAGCTGAATGCCAGACATATATATATGTATATATATGGTGTATATATTCTGTATGGTGTTTGTCTTGAGTCAGACTTTTACAGTAAAGCCTGATGATGGCAGATGAGATTCTGCTGAAACGTTGCTACAACTTTAAAAGCACCACGTGGGAAAATACCCGAACAAAGCTGAATGCCATATATATATATATATATATATATATATATATATATATATATATGGATTATATATATATATAATGTATATATATATATACATTTTATATATATATATATATATATATATATATATATATATATATATATATATATATATATATATATAATGTACATATATACATTTTACAGCATATATTGAGCAATGATTTAAAAAAAAATTCTTTATCTTTATCATTGACATGATCTGCCTTGTTACAATAACTCCTTCATTCTTTTAATGTTTTAATTTCTCTATATAGTCTATAATTAAATGCATGTCTTAAAACTTGAACCCGAAACCTTTCTGCTAAGTATGATAGATCTAAACATGGAGAAAAACTATCAGTATTTAATTTTGCACATCATAACTGTGGCCAGAATAACCTATGCACAAAACTGGAAATTATCTTTCATTCCTTCGGAGGATATGATAATTAAAAAAATACATGAATGTGCTGAGATGGATCGCTGAACCAAATTGTTAAAAAATAAACAAGATAGTGACTTTTATGAAATATGGAACATTTGGTATGATTGGTTAAAGGAAAGGTAATATTTGATATTTGGATAAGTTATGGAAATGACAGAAGACGTGCATTCTATTTCTATTTCTGTTCCATTCTATTCTTATTGATATTTCTATTCTATTCTTGATATTTCTATACTGTTCTACACTAATTGATAATTCTATTCTATTCTGACTTGTTGAAACTATCACACCAAAACCATCCATTTTTTAAAAGAAGAGTTACCTCATCCTTTCGTGGCCAGTTGTAAGCAGTGACTGTGAAGATTGTCATGAAAATCAAATGGAAGAAAAAACTGATGAGAAACCTTTTTCTAATGAAAGATTCCCACTTGTGCTGAAGTAGCTTGTTCAAAGGCTCCAGGGCCAACATTTCGTACCGGTTCTGTGGACGGAGAGATCATGTCAGGGAGTTTCGCAGCAACCGGTGTTCAAATGAAGTCAGAGATGCTGACCAGAACTTGTAGTTTTATATAAATAAATATATTTTACATCTACATAGATAGCAAAGTAGATAGTCAGGCAAACAGGAGCATCATGAGATAAACCACAGAGCAAACAGGGCCCATGGAAGAAAAAGGACGAATAAAAGGGAAACTCCACATCCACAGCAACCAAGGAGAAGGAAGAGAAAAAGGAGGAGGAGGAGGAGGAAGAGGAGGAGGAAGGGGAGAAAAGGAGGTGCAGAAGGAAGAAGAGGAGGAGGAGGAAAAGAAAGGAGGAGGAAGAAGAGGGGGAGGAAGAGGAGGAGAAGAAAAAAGAGGAGGAGGAACAGGCAGAAGAAGAGAAGGGGAGGAGGAGAAAAAAGAGGAGGAGAAGAAATCACTTTGGCGGAAAAACAAAGCTGGTCACGTTGCCAACTTCAAAAGCCGATACAAAAATTTATGATACCAGATATAAACTGAATGCACCAATTATCACATTAAACAAGAGGAAAACCTTCTATGCACCAATTCCACCCGCACTTTCTACAATTTTGTAAACAACCAACTAAAAGACTCAAGGTCCATCCCACCCCTGAAAGGACCTAATGGTAAAGACTGCAACGACGACACCATGAAAGCCAACCTCTTTAACACAATCTTTGGCTCAGTATTTGTAAACAGCAATGGATCAAGTCCAATACTTCCTAGTCGAACCACAGACAATTACAATGATCTAATACATATTGATTTTACAGAAGACAATGTTCAAAGAGCACTATGCAATCTAAAACCATCTCTATCTATTGGACTGGATGGAATATGTGCCTATTTCTTAAAAAAGCTATCCATTGCCATTGCTGAACCTCTAAGCATAATCTTTGAAAAATCTTTCAGGACCAGCTCCTTGCCTAACCTATGGTCACAGGCTATGGTCAACCCCATCTTCAAAAAGGGAGACCCCAGCCTAGTTGAAAATTACAGACCAATCTATGCTGTGTCACATATAAAGTCATGGAATCAATTATTAACCAATCCATTATCCTCCACTTAGAGACAAACAACCTACTCTCTAATAAACAATTTGGTTTCAGAAAAAAACTATCCTGCAATCTGCAACTCTTACACTGCAAAAACATATGGACTGCACAACTCGATCAGGGCAAAGCAATAGATGCAATCTACATAGACTTCTGCAAAGCCTTTGATTCAGTGTACACGACAAACTACTACAAAAACTAAAATCTTATGGTATTTCTGGACACCTGCATAACTGGATAGAAGCATTCCTGTCAAACAGACAACAAATGGTCAAAATTGGGAACATCCTATCAAATTCTGTACCTGTCAATAGTGGTGTCCCCCAAGGCAGTGTTCTAGGACCAACTCTCTTCATACTCTACATAAATGACCTCTGTGATCATATTAAGAGCAACTGCATTCTCTTCGCTGATGATGTAAAGCTCTTCAACACCACAGACAATACTGCTACCCTTCAAAAAGACCTCGACTATGTATCAGAATAGTCAAACAAATGGCAACTTCAAATCTCAACAAATAAATGCTCTGTCCTATATATTGGCAAAAAAAATCAGAAAATAAAATACAGGCTGAATAGTCAAGACCTTGTTGATGATCCAAACTCTGTCAAGGATCTTGGAGTACTCATCTCTAATGATCTAAGTGCTAGAGCCCACTGTAACTACACAGCCAAAAAGGCGTTAAGAGTTGTTAACCTAATCTTACGTAGCTTTTTCTCTGGTAATATCACATTACTAACTAGAGCATACAAAACATTTGCTAGACCAATACTCCGATACAGCTCATCAGTCTGGAACCCACATTATGTATCTGATATTAACACAGTTGAGAAAGTCCAGAAATATTTCACAAGAAGAGTTCTCCACTCCTCTACTCTTTGTAGAATACCTTATGCCACCAGACTCGAAGTCCTACACCTAGAAAACCTAGAACTACGCTGCCTTCGGTCCATTCTAAGTATAGTATATAAAATCATACATTGCAATGACTTACCTGTCAATGAATACTTCAGCTTCAACCATAACAACACAAGAGCAAACAATAGTTACAAACTCGTAGTTTACAAATAGAAATATGACTTCAGCAACAGGGAATACTTCTGGAATACTCTACCTGAATATGTCTGGAATACTCTACCTGACTCTGTGGTTTCTTCCCCAAACCCCAAAAACTTTAACCTTAGACTGTCTACTGTTGACCTCACCCCTTTCCTAAGAGGTCTGTAGGGGGTGTGCATAAGTACACCAACGTGCCTACCGTCCGTGTCCTATAGTTTCTTTTATTTTTTTTTATTTTTCTTATATTTATCCATGTATTCATAACTATGTTTTTACTTTTTTAAGCAATTGACAAATTAAAAAAAAAATAGAATATAAAAGAGGAAGAAAAGGAGGAAGAGGAGGAAGGGGTGCGGAGAAGTGGGGAGGAGGAGGAGATGGTGCTTAATGAAGGAATTGCAAGGCCGGGAAGATCCTGAGAAGAAAAATCCTTGACTGGATCTACTAACTGGAACATCGCTGTTGTTGGCCAGTGTCTCCAGCATTGAGTTCTCCTCACAGCTGTCGATGGAGGTCAGATCGTAGAGGGATCTCTGGATGGGGCCATAGGTCCACTCGATGAGCTTGCGCGAAAGGTGGTGGAACTTGCGTTCCTTTATGTCTCGCTGGAGCATGTGCTTGAGGATCTGGAGAGACCAAAACGGTTGAGTTGGTAACAGGAGAGTCTTGGGTGGGTCCATCCATCATCTGGACATTTTTAACCTTCTTGAAGTCACGTCTGATAACTAAGCTATGCAATCCAGAAATCCTCAGCACAAACATGATTCGCTTTGGACCTGACCTTTTAATTAATCCTTAATAATGCTACTATTAACTATAACTAATATCAGTAATAATGCTATGAATTATATTATGATTTAATATTAACATCATTATTATCAATATGAACAATAATATTACAAAGTAGTTATCATTACAGTATTTGCATTGATAATGTAATTAAACGCGATTAAACATGACTCATAAAATAATAATAAAAATAACAACAATAATAATAAATCTCTTGCATCTATGTCCATTTCTCCTTTTTTCTAGTCTGTCTCCAAGAAGTTGGGTTTACCCATAATGAAGTCAAGCTGACTGTCAACTAGGAAAAAAAAATACCCCTTTGGTCTTTTTAGTTGCCAGCAGAAAGGGAATGGGGGAAAGCAGTGCATTCCTTAAATGCTTCAGATAATTGCTAGGCAGCCGAAGCTGTTGACGCGCAAGATTACTACTGGTAGAGCATGATTGATGACTCTTGGCTATGGATGTGTCCCATTGGAGAATATATGTCTAGGGGGTGGGGTGGGGGGAAGACCAGGGTCAAGGGGGAAATGTGTGGTGTATTTTAGTGTCGGCTGCACCCAGCTAATGTCATACATGGGCAGACCTAAAAAAATCAATTTTTTTTTACTCTTGAACGATGCGGCTAGAAACTTACAATTTGAATGGGGGTGGGTTTGTTGGGAGTCCTGACACTGACATTACACAGACCACAGTATATGGTAATCATGTAAATACAGGTAGTCCTTGAGTTACAACTGTTCATTTAGTGACCGTTCAAAGTTACAACGGCACTGAAAAAAGTGACTTAGGACCGTTTTTCGCACTTATGACCGTTGCAGCATCCCCCTGGTCAGGAGATCAAAATTCAGACACTTGGCAACTGACTCATATTTATGACAGTTGCAGTATCCCAGCACCACGTCATTCCCTTTTGCGACAAGCAAAGTCAAAAGCCAGAATCAATTAATGACCGTGTTACTAACTCAACCACTGCAGTGATTCACTTAACAATTGTGGTGAGAAAGATCATGAAATGGTGCAAAATTCGCTTAACACATGTCTCACTTAGCCACATAAATTTGGGGCATCATGTCAAGGACTACCTGTACTTCACTCAAGACTGGCGGGGGAATTCTGGGAGTTGAAGTCCACCCATCTTAAAAATGCCAAGTCAGAGGAGCAATTATGTGAAAAATCACTTTTTCTAATGCCGTTGTAACTTGGAAGCATCACTCAATGAATGGTTGTAAGTCGAGGACTATGTATTGTGGCAAAGAGGGTGACTACCTCGACTTTCCCAGTCTTGACAGCCAGCGTTAAAGGGGTCAACTGTTCCCCATTTTTAATCACTTCCAACTTGGAGGGAGGGTCCATCTCGGCCCCTTTCATCAGGATCATGTCATACATGTTGACCACGAGCTTGGTGTTTTTCTCCGTGTTGTTGGCCACCATCACCAGCGCATGGAGGACGGTGTTGCCAATGGAATCCTGTTCGGTCAGCTTGGCCTTGTTGTGAGGGTTATCCAGGAGGTACATGACCACCTCTGGCTGGTTGGTACACGCGGCCAAGGAGAGAGGAAGTTCACCTGGAAGAGAGAGGACGATTGGCCAAGGTTGCATTGACCATCTAGGTTAGAGGTGTCCAACCTTGGCCACTTGAAGACCTGTGGACTTCAACTCCCAGAATTCCCCAGGCAGCGGGTCTTCTAGTGGCCAAGGTTGAAGTTCTAGTGGCCAAGGTTTAAGTCTTCTGGTCTTCAAATGACCCTAGTTGGCCACTTCTGATCTGCAGTGTCTCCCAGAGAAAGAGGATATCAAATCCCCTTCGCTGATGAAAACAAGGAAACCTGCAGGGGTGGTTAAAAAGTAGAAATGCACCCACATTTGTCCCGCTGACATACCGAAATAAAAGTGGGCCTCTTTTTGATCCTTCTGGAACAAAAAACCAGAAGCCTTGGCATGGACATCAGCCCCATTCTTCACCAGGAGCGTCACAGATTCATAGTTCCTCTTCTCGATGGCGATGTGGAGGGCTGTTTGTCCTGCAGAGATGGTGATAAAAATGGAAGAGTTTATCAGAGGTGTCCACACATTTCGGTCAAAACCGTCAAGATGGCAGCCACCCCAGGACCATCAAAGATACACCTGTTTTCTTGTTTAACTGAAAAAGCTCCGTTGGTTTTTTTAGCTGAACCACTAATGCAGCCATTCCCCCTAATTTCCAAGCATGGGATGGGTTTCCAAAAATGAGGAGAGAACCGTTCCTTTAAGGTCTCCTGGGATGGTGGTGGTCATCTTGGCTTTTATGACCACATTCTTGGCTGTCTATTCAGAAAGGCACACGTGTTTGTTATGTCAACATTGGGGGACGGCATGGAAATTGAAGAAATAAACAAACATTCCCTTGGAGAAAGGAGGAGGAGGAGGAGGAGATGATGATCTGGCTGGGCTAAACTCTGCTGGGTTTCAGAAAGAGGAAGGAAGGGAGGGAGGGAGGGAGGGAGGGAGGAAGGAAGTTCCAACCTATCCAAACTGAAGATTTCCTTCCAGCCACCCCACCCTAGAAAACAGAGTCCTCCACCCTCAATGTTGCAAGAAGTCTTACCTTCACAGTAGCTGTCAGTGCAAGCGGTGTTGACCAAAGGATTGGGGTTCTTGGTCTCCTCATCTATCTTCAAGAGCACAGGGATGGTGGGATTCTTCCCATCTTTCAAATTGAGCAAGGCCTTCATCAAACAGGTCTTGCTTGTCTTCCCATCTGGAAGAAAGAAGTCCAGGGGAAAGAGGCTTGGGTGATGCCTGCCCCATCTTCCATTCTTCCTAAAGCAGGGTTTCTCCACTTTGGCCGCCTGAAGATGGGCAGACTTCAACTCCCAGAATCCTGGAATTAGGAGCAAAGCTGGCTGGGGAATTCTGGAAGTTGAAGTCCGCCCATCTTCAAGAAGCCAAAGTAGAGAAACGCTTCACTGGGTTCACTTTTCCCACCTGGATACTTTTTAGATGTGGTTAAGTAAATTGCTTCTCCCACCACCCAGACAGCACAATCAAGCGCTCAGGAGCATGGGAAGTATAGTCCAGTGTCATCCCTCTGTAAAAGCTCGGCAATCTATTTGAGGTATTTGGAGAACATATAGAAATGGAGGCACCCGTTGCCTCTAACATCTACCAAATCTTAGCCCACCCAAGGCCCAGCAGGATCTGGGAGGGGGCACAGCTGCAGCCCAAGCCAGTAGCAGACAGAGGCATTCTGTAATTTTGCACCTGTGGGGTGGTTTTTCGGGTGCTCCAAATGAACATTACAAAACAGGTCGAGACTTTAGAAAAACTGCAAAGAAGAACAGCTAAGATGATGAATAGGCCTGGAGGCGAAAACACATGAAGAATGGTGGCAGGAATTGAGTTTGGCTAGTCTAGAGACAAGAAGGACTTGGGAGGTACTGTTCTGACCAAGGCTTCCCGAGATCGTAATTAATCACACGCTTAGTCCAAACAACTCTCCTTTTATTTCAATGCTGAGAATTATTTTCATTCCCAGCTTGTAATGAGTCCCAAACAGTCCCTCGAGATAAGCACCCACCTTTCTTTCCTTTGAATTGCTGCCAATAACTAGAGTGCCAAATGAATTATAAAAAGCCAAACGGAGTACAAAGTCCACACAGAACTTCAAGGTTTAATCTGAACACAGCGAACAAAGTTGCTTCCTGCAAAGGGCTCCTGTCCCTTTGCTCCTCCTTTATGTCTTATGGAAGGGGCCAATGATCTCCAAGCCTTACTCCCGAGTCGCCCCTTTTGCCTTAACTGTTCTTGCCTTCTGGCAGCTCTGTGCACACGTGCACTGGGAACAGGCTCCCCCTGCTCCTCCTCCTAGCTACTGTCAGATTCTGGAGGCTCCAGAGTCAGCACATCACTCCCAGATGACCCTGGCCCCATCTCTGTATTGGATGCAGCACCCTCGTCCCAATCCTCCCCAGACTCCAGGACTGGCCCATGGTTCTCCCCGTTGTCCGATTCCACTGTTGTCTACACAGGCTGCCAGTGGACCACAACAGGTACATACTAGCAGCGTGTTCCAACATTAAGGGGGTCAACTTATTTTCCAAAGCCCCAGAAGGCAAGTCAAGAAACAGTGGATGGAAACCAACCAAGGAGAGAAGCAACCTGGAATGAAGGAGAAATTTGACAATGAGGACAGTTAACCAGTGGAACAGCTGGCCACCAGAAGTTGTGGGAGCTCCATCACTAAAGGTTTTTAAGAGGAGATTGGATAGTCCCTTGTCTGAAATGATATAGGCGCTTGAGCAGGGGGTTGGACCAGATGATCTCCCAAGGTCCTTTCCAGCTGTTTTCTGATTGATAACCCACCCGCCCCAGTTCAACTCTGAGCTGCAAATATTCCCTTCTAGGGGCAGTTCTATGAGGCTTGCCTTGGTTTTATGCTGACATGAGAGTCGGCAAGAAAGAGTAAGCGATCTACCTGTATATTCAGTGTTGGAGAGAAAGGTGTGCGTTCTCTGCAGATAATCGCTCAGGCCGTTGAGCTGTTCAGGATCTCCCTCGGCCACGGCTTTAAAAATATGGTCCCTGTCGAAGCGATCAGGATCGTCCGGTTTACAGAAGAGAAAGGAAAGGAAAAGGGTCCAAGTGGAATTCAGTCCTTCAGTCCACTGTCCAGCTGATGACTTTGGGCCAAATACCAGGAGCTGGTGAGTTCTAGTCCTGCCTTAGCCATGAAAGTTGACTGGGTGCCTCTAAGTCAATTAACAAGAGATGGTGAGTACTAGTTCCGCCTTAGTCATGAAAGTGGGCTGGGTGCCTTTGGGCCAATCTCTAGGAGACAGTGAGTTCTAGTCCCGCCTTAGCCATGAAAGCTGGTTCAAAGAACATACTTTAATCGAGTTGGAAGGTTAGTAATAGGTTAATAAACTTAAGAATAGGTTGGGCCAATCGCCCCGTATGGTGAGTTCTAGTCCTGCCTTAGGCACAAAAGCTGGTTGGGTGATTTTCGGCCAGTCCCTCTCTCTGTCTCTCTCAGCTCAACCCACAGGAGAGTTGTTGTTGTGGGGAAAATAGAAGGGGGAAGGTGCTTGTGCGTTGTTTTAAGACTCCCAATAAGGGTCACAAATCAACCTATAAGCCGTTGACAGAAATCCACGCAAAGTTCTTTCTGGTGGGGAAATTCTGCAAAATAATTCTCACCGGTGTCAGTGATAATGACTTACCTGACGGCTCCTGCCTCATTTTTTGGATTCGTCCAGGGAGGGGCTTTCTCCAGGAGAGGGGTCTCCAAGGTTGGCGGTTCATTCTCCTCTCCAGCTGACCCCTTCAAGGCTGAGTTCAGATCCTCTCCAAGACTCACAACCATCTCCAGGACACAGGGGTTTTTCATCATCTTCCTGACAGGGTGACCGTGAAGTGGCAGGTGGGCCAAGGACTGATCCCAAACGGCTGGAAGAACTGGATAAGGCAGGGTTGTGGGGAAGCGGTTCCAACTGGACTAGAGAAATTTCTGCTACCAGTTCTCCAAACTACTTGGAGTTTTAGTGGACAACTGATTAAATATGAACCAATAGTGTGTGGCAGCAGCCCCAAAAGCCATACAGGGGTACAATCAAGATCAATGGAAGTACTAATACCACCAGTGGTGGGATTCAAAAAAATTTTATGACCAGTTCTGTGGATATGGCTTGGTGGGCGTGGCGTGGCTTGGTGGGCGTGGCAGGGGAAGGTTACTGCAAAATCCCATTCCCTCCCCACCCCACTAACCTGCTTTCCAGCTCCGTTCTCCTGTGCAGGGCAACCAAAGAAGACCCAGCCAATCAGCTGGGACTTGGGAGGCAGAGAAGAGATGGGGGCTGGACCAGTCACAGGTGGTATTCCGAACCACTCAAAATTTCTGCTACCAGTTCTCCAAACTACTCAAAATTTCTACTACCGGTTCTCTAGCACCTGCTGAATACCACCTCTGAATACCACTCTATAAAGCATTAGTAAGACCACACCTAGAGTCCTGCATCCAGTTTTGGTCACTACTCTATAAAAAAGATGTTGGGACTCTAGAAAGAGTGCAGAGAAGACCAACCAGGATGATGAGGGGACTGGAAGCTAAAATATACAACGAACGGTTGCAGGAACTGGGCCTGGCTAGTCTAGGGAAGAGAAGGACCAGGGGAGACAGGAGAGCAGTCTATCAATACTTGAGGGGGTACTCCAGAGAAGAGGAAGGGATCAAGCTATTTTCCAAAGCACCTGAAGGCCAGAGAAGGAATCATGGATGGAAACTGAACAAGGAGAGATTCAACTTAGAAATAAGGAGGAATTTTCTGACAGTGAGAACCATCAACCCATGGAACAGAAGCTGCCTTCAGAAGTTGTGGGAGCTTCATCCCTGGAGGCTTTCAAGAAGAGACTAGACTATCATCGGTCAGAAATGGTGTAAGGTTCCCTGCTTGGGTGGGTTGGATTGGATGACTTACAAGGTCCCTTCCAACAATCTGTTAAATCAGTGGTGGGATTCAAATTTTTTTACTACTGGTTCTGTCGGCGTGGCTTGGTGGGCGTGGCAGGGGAAGGATACTGTAAAAGCTCCAGTCAGAAGGTGGGATTTGCCGGTTCTCCAAACTATTCAAAATTTCCACTACCGTGTTCTCCAGAACTGCTCAGAACCTACTGAATACCCATCTCTTTGTTAAATATGTGAAATGAAAAACATCCGATTCGTAAAGGGAAAAGTTCCCCTCGCACATACGTGCTAGTCGTTTCCGGCTCTAGGAGGTGAGTGCTCCTCTCCGTTACAAAACCAAAGAGCCAGCACTGTCCGAAGATGTCTCTGTAGTCATGACTAAATGTCAAAGGCGCATGGAATACTGATACCTTCCCACCAAAATGGTCCCTATTTTTCTCTTTGCATTTTTGCATGCTTTCGAACTGCTCGGTTGGTAGTAGCTGGGACAAGTAACGGGAGCTTACTCCCTTACGCAGCGCTAGAGATTGGAACCGCTAAACTGCCAAACTTTCTGATCAACAAGCTTGGCTTCTTAGCCACTGAGCCACCACATCCCTTACTATTAATATTAATATTCCCGTTAGTAGCAAAGTAAAAATAAGCCTTTAGTGCCTCTGATCGAAAATGAAACTACAAGTCCGTTATGGCCTTCTGTGCATGCTCCAAACTCATCTCATTCACGAGCCCCATTGTTTTATTTTAGAATGGGTAGGAGATACTCACTGAGGCTGGTTTTCCCAATGCTTAATTGCCCCAAATCTCTAGAATCCTTTGCAGGGATCTTCAGCGATCGGTTTCGACATGATCTTTGGCCCGCAAACCCAATACAATCTCTCTGTAGCACGTAGCGGTTCCAACTGGACTAGAGAAGCCTCAAGTATCTCTGCCAGCTAGGATGTTGTAACCGTTATAACCCTAAAAAGGAGGAAGTGGTCAGAGTTTTCACATTGGAGAAGACAACTCAGACACATAACCGTGAGGTGTGGCATTTCTTCAAGTCAGCTTTTTGTTCAGAGGAAAGCAAGAACAATTTCTGACCTTTGTGCATTTAATCATTGTGTCTAAAGCAGAAAAAGAAGCATCCCAATGCTTGTAACAGGTTATTTCTTATTGGGCTAGAGATCATCTAGTCCAACCCCTGCTCAAGCAGGAGATCCGATACCATTTCAGACAAGTGGCTGTCCGATCTCTTCTCTGGAGACCAAATGAACAGGTATAATATAGGTGGTACCTGGCTCAATAGTAGTGACTGTGAGAGACATCTTGGAGTCCTAGTGGACAATCTTTCAAATATGAGCCAGCCATGTGCAGCAACTGCCACAAAAGCCAACACAATTCTAGGCTGCATAAACAGAGGGATAGAATCTTATTTCATTCTTCAACATGATGACGAAATTAATAGACCAGCAAAAATACTGTGGACATAATATATTTAGATTTCAGCAA
>CM066328.1:430798340-431038340 GCA_033807585.1 Hydrophis major
CCTTAACCCACATCAAATTTGTAGCTTGGTAATACAACTCCCAATTACGCTAACCAAATCCTCCTCTTATTCTGGCATCTTGCAAAAGTTTTAACTTTATTCTCGCTTTCTGACCTTGCTATATATATTTCAACACAGTTTTATTTAAATCTTCAAAATAACCTTTTCGAAGCCTAATTGGAATTGTTTGGAACAAACATAAAATTCTGGGTAATATATTCATCTTGATTGTTGATATTCTCCCTATTAATGACAGCTGTAAATTTTCCCATTTCGCCAAATCTAGTACTATCTGCTGCTTAACTTTGATATAATTATTCTCTTTTAGTGTACTACATCTTGCATAGCCAAGAGTCATCCGTCACTCTCCAGTTAGAATTGTGCATAGCAGAAATTTCGGTCATCTGCAAACTATCTATGAAAACATTTATGGAATGCAGTTTCGGTTTTGCAAGCTGCTACACTACTCCCCGCCTCTCCCTTTCTGTGGACAACTCTAAAAAGACCACAGAAATATTTTATGAGTTGATAGAGTAGTTCTTAATAACACTACATCTACATGGAGCATTGATCAAATGCAATTGCGGGCTCCTCCTAGGATGAGAATAGGGGGCCTCAAGGCATGGTTGACAATTTCTTCGCAGGGCAAGAAACAGCTCTCAGGTCATTTCCCCTGCTGGCCACCGAGAGGAAGTGCTTCAATGCCACAGAAGTAACCGTCAATTGTCCCCATTGTAGTCTGGGTACAGGTGAATGGTCAATAGTATGGCAGGATGCCTGGCTCATGGGGCAGGGAGGCCAGGGTTAGAGAGGGACTCCTGGGACTTTGGGTGGGGCAATATTTTTCAGTGCATATATTAGAAGTGGGTTTTTTTAAAAAAAACTTACAAGAGGGTTTTTTTAAGTGACAATATATAACAGGGGTTCACAGAGCTTACAACTGTTGTAACTCAAGGGTTACCTATATGGTACAGTGTAGAAGCAGAGAATAGATATATATTAGTGTGATAAAAATCAACCATTCAGGTGTTCAGACAACTGGAGACTCAAGAACAATAAATAAGAGCTTTATTATGAAACTTTTGCAAAAGGGAATTCTGTTCATGGGCAGAAGGCATGGTTCTCAGGAAGGCTGGAGTTTATATACAGGTTCAAATATACCGTCTCTGTCCCTTTCCGGGTTCACAATCTATCCAGCTACATATCTCCCAAAGCAACACCCCTATTATGGTAGCATGCTATCTGTTTCCTCATCCTGTTTACCCGTTTCCATTTCCAGTGTCATTAACATGACACTGGACAGCATGACCCGACAAATATATGACCTTCATGCAAAACAATAGAGAATTCTTACATAATATTCCAGTAAATTATCTCAGGTTAGCACAGAGGTTAAAAATGGTGTTACCATTGCTTTATATTTTCACAGGTATAATTTTACATATCACAATTAGGGTTTTTTTAGTTGCTCCAAGTTTGTTTTATCTTTTTTGAAGTTAAAAAAGTGGACGTATATAATAGAGCGCAGGTATATGGGGGGGGAATCCTCGACTTACAACAATTCATTTAGTGACCGTTCAAAGTTACAAGGGCACTTGAAAAAAGGGACTTAGGACCATGTTTCACACTTACGCACCATTGCAGCATCCCCACGGTGACGTTCAACCGCTTGGCAACTGACTCGTATTTATGACGGTTGCAATGTCCCAGAGTCATGTGGTTATTTTTTGCGACCGCCTGACAAGCTAAGTCCTTGGGGCAGCCAGATTCACGTAACTAACTTAACATAGTTGCAAACAGTTGTTCTCTTCAACTGGCCAAACCCGAATCCTGCAGCTGTTCTTCATAGATTTTAGTCTCCAAGCCTTTAATTGTCTTAGTAGCTCTTCTCTTTTAAGAAGAGACTGGACGGCCATTTGTCTGAAATGAGATATAGGGTGGGATGGACTACAAGACCTCCAAGCTCCCTTCCATCTCTGTGAGCCTATTCTACTCTACACTGTTCCCTCTGTATATTCCTGTTGTAAAGTTTCATCCCATTTGTCAGTAACGGCAAATATATCATATCTGCCTTCACTCATACTTCAAGTTCACCGCTTGTTCCTCAAACTTTGAGTTTTAATGTATAAACATCTGAGTCACAAGAAGAAACATAATAGAGCTTCAAGGGACCTTGGAAGTCTTCTAGTCCAGCCCCTTTTCTCAAGCTGGAGATCCTATATTATTTCAGACAAGTGACTGTCCTGTCTCTTCTTAAAAACCTCCAGCCCTTCATAGTCCTCCATCTCCTAGTTTGCATCTGAGTTTTTGTTCCTTCCTATCACTCCTTACCACTTTGTTGGATTAGTTGTCTTGGAGTTTATGCTGAGGTTTGGTCCTAAAGATACTAAGGCTCGGTCACCCTCCCCCCTCAATTTTAGTTTAAAGTCTGTGGGAAGTACACCCCAAAAGGACAGCACCAGAAATTTCAGAAAACAGTGCTGAGAGACTCAAGCCAGCCCTTGCCCCTTTAAGAAAACCAAGAAGTACCAGCTGAAAGGAAAACTCAGAGCAGTCCTGCTAATGACTGTTACAAAGAACAGACATGCTTAAGTAGACCCCTTAAGATAAGGGGATTCAGGCTAAAAATAAACTCTCCAAGGTAAACTGGACATTCCCTTTTTCCTGCCCGCCATGACAGGATTAACCCCCCCCCCCTCCCGATAGGTCCTGGGACAGGATTAACACATTAAGGCAGGAAGATAGGATCCAGGGCAATCACTTTAACTAGAGACACACAAATAATCCCACCAAACTGTAGGAGCATCAAACAGGGGTGGGCTTCAAATTTTTTAGCAAGGGGCTCTCTGCCCTAATGACTGGCTGCGTGGGCATGGCTGGATGGTCATGTGACTGTGTGGGTGTGGCCAACTCAATGTCGTTTCTTTGCCCTAATTACCTAAAAAATGATATATACCAAAAGTGGTTTATTATTTCATGCATTTAATAATTAAATAAAAGACAGGGTGAAACCAGGTTTAATAGCAGTGACTGTGAGAGGGATCTTGAAATCTTAGTGGAGTTTCTGGTGAGTTATGTGATTCTTATTATTTGGGAATTAATCTTCTGGGAGGCTAGTGGCTAGGTTATCTGATTTTATCAGTGGCTCTCCCTCCCAAGCACTGAGTGGATTGTTTATAGAATAGAATAGAATAGAATAGATTTCTTTATTGGCCAAGTGTGATTGGACACACAAGGAAATTGTCTTGGTGCAAATGCTCTCAGTGTAAATAGAATAGAATAGAATAGAATAGAATAGAATAGAATAGAATAGAATAGAATAGAATTCTTTATTGGCCAAGTGTGATTGGACACGCAAGGAAATTGTCTTGGTGCAAATGCTCTCAGTGTAAATAGAATAGAATAGAACAGAATAGAATAGAATAGAATAGAATAGAATAGAATAGAATAGAATAGAATAGAATAGAATTCTTTATTGGCCAAGTGTGATTGGACGCGCAAGGAAATTGTCTTGGTGCAAATGCTCTCAGTGTAAATAGAATAGAATAGAATAGAATAGAATAGAATAGAATAGAATAGAATAGAATAGAATAGAATAGAATAGAATTCTTTATTGGCCAAGTGTGATTGGACACGCAAGGAAATTGTCTTGGTGCAAATGCTCTCAGTGTAAATAGAATAGAATAGAACAGAATAGAATAGAATAGAATAGAATAGAATAGAATTCTTTATTGGCCAAGTGTGATTGGACACACAAGGAAATTGTCTTGGTGCAAATGCTCTCAGTGTAAATAGAATAGAATAGAATAGAATAGAATAGAATAGAATAGAATAGAATAGAATTCTTTATTGGCCAAGTGTGATTGGACACGCAAGGAAATTGTCTTGGTGCAAATGCTCTCAGTGTAAATAGAATAGAATAGAATAGAACAGAACAGAACAGAACAGAACAGAACAGAACAGAACAGAACAGAACAGAACAGAATAGAATAGAATAGACTTCTTCATTGGCCAAGTGTGATTGGACACACAAGGAAATTGTCTTGGTTCAAATGCTCTCAGTGTAAATAGAATAGAATAGAATAGAATAGAATTCTTTATTGGCCAAGTGTGATTGGACACGCAAGCAAATTGTCTTGGTGCACATGCTCTCAGTGTAAATAGAATAGAATAGAATAGAATAGAATAGAATAGAATAGAATAGAATAGAATAGAATAGAATTCTTTATTGGCCAAGTGTGATTGGACACACAAGGAAATTGTCTTGGTGCAAATGCTCTCAGTGAAAATAGAATAGAATAGAATAGAATAGAATAGAATAGAATTCTTCATTGGCCAAGTGTGATTGGACACACAAGGAAATTGTCTTGGTGCACATGCTCTCAGTGTAAATAGAATAGAATAGAATAGAATAGAATAGAATAGAATAGAATAGAATAGAATAGAATAGAATAGAATTCTTTATTGGCCAAGTGTGATTGGACACGCAAGGAAATTGTCTTGGTGCACATGCTCTCAGTGCAAATAGAATAGAATAGAATAGAATAGAATAGAATAGAATAGAATAGAATAGAATAGAATAGAATAGAATAGAATAGAATAGACTTCTTTATTGGCCAAGTGTGATTGGACACGCAAGGAAACTGTCTTGGTGCAAATGCTCTCAGTGTAAATAGAATAGAATAGAATAGAATTCTTTATTAGCCAAGTGTGATTGGACACACAAGGAAATTGTCGGTGCAAATGCTCTCAGTGTAAATAGAATAGAATAGAATAGAATAGAATAGAATAGAATAGGACTTCTTCATTGGCCAAGTGTGATTGGACACACAAGGAAATTGTCTTGGTGCACATGCTCTCAGTGTAAATAGAATAGAATAGAATAGAATAGAATTCTTTATTGGCCAAGTGTGATTGGACACGCAAGGAAATTGTCTTGCTGCACATGCTCTCAGTGTAAATAGAATAGAATAGAATAGATTTTTTTATTGGCCAAGTGTGATTGGACACGCAAGGAAATTGTCTTGGTGCAAATGCTCTCAGTGTAAATAGAATAGAATAGAATAGAATAGAATAGAATAGAATAGAATAGAATAGAATAGACTTCTTTATTGGCCAAGTGTGATTGGACACGCAAGGAAATTGTCTTGGTGCAAATGCTCTCAGTGTAAATAGAATAGAATAGAATAGAATAGAATAGAATAGAATAGAATAGACTTCTTTATTGGCCAAGTGTGATTGGACACGCAAGGAAATTGTCTTGGTGCACATGCTCTCAGTGTAAATAGAATAGAATAGAATAGAATAGATTTCTTTATTGGCCAAGTGTGATTGGACACGCAAGGAAATTGTCTTGGTGCAAATGCTCTCAGTGTAAATAGAATAGAATAGAATAGAATAGAATAGAATAGAATAGAATAGAATAGAATAGAATAGAATAGACTTCTTTATTGGCCAAGTGTGATTGGACACGCAAGGAAATTGTCTTGGTGCAAATGATCTCAGTGTAAATAGAATAGAATAGAATAGAATAGAATAGAATAGAATAGAATAGAATTCTTTATTGGCCAAGTGTGATTGGACACACAAGGAAATTGTCTTGGTGCAAATGCTCTCAGTGAAAATAGAATAGAATAGAATAGAATAGAATAGAATAGAATAGAATAGAATAGAATAGAATAGAACAGATTTCTTTATTGGCCAAGTGTGATTGGACACGCAAGGAAATTGTCTTGGTGCACATGCTCTCAGTGTAAATAGAATAGAATAGAATAGAATAGAATAGAATTCTTTATTGGCCAAGTATGATTGGACACACAAGGAAATTGTCTTGGTGCAAATGCTCTCAGTGAAAATAGAATAGAATTGAATAGAATAGAATAGAATAGAATAGAATAGAATAGAATAGAATAGAATAGACTTCTTCATTGGCCAAGTGTGATTGGACACGCAAGAAAATTGTCTTGGTGCAAATGCTCTCAGTGTAAATAGAATAGAATAGAATAGAATAGAATAGAATAGAATAGAATAGAATAGAATAGAATAGAATTCTTTATTGGCCAAGTGTGATTGGACACACAAGGAAATTGTCTTGGTGCAAATGCTCTCAGTGAAAATAGAATAGAATAGAATAGAATAGAATAGAATAGAATAGAATAGAATAGAGTAGATTTCTTTATTGGCCAAGTGTGATTGGACACGCAAGGAAATTGTCTGGGTGCACATGCTCTCAGTGTAAATAGAATAGAATAGAATAGAATAGAATTCTTTATTGGCCAAGTGTGATTGGACACACAAGGAAATTGTCTTGGTGCAAATGCTCTCAGTGAAAATAGAATAGAATAGAATAGAATAGAATAGAATAGAATAGAATAGAATAGAATAGAATAGAATAGACTTCTTCATTGGCCAAGTGTGATTGGACACGCAAGAAAATTGTCTTGGTGCAAATGCTCTCAGTGTAAATAGAATAGAATAGAATAGAATAGAATAGAATAGAATAGAATAGAATAGAATAGAATAGAATTCTTTATTGGCCAAGTGTGATTGGACACACAAGGAAATTGTCTTGGTGCAAATGCTCTCAGTGAAAATAGAATAGAATAGAATAGAATAGAATAGAATAGAATAGAATAGAATAGAATAGAATAGAGTAGAGTAGATTTCTTTATTGGCCAAGTGTGATTGGACACGCAAGGAAATTGTCTTGGTGCACATGCTCTCAGTGTAAATAGAATAGAATAGAATAGAATAGAATTCTTTATTGGCCAAGTGTGATTGGACACACAAGGAAATTGTCTTGGTGCAAATGCTCTCAGTGTAAATAGAATAGAATAGAATAGAATAGAATAGAATAGAATAGAATTCTTTATTGGCCAAGTGTGATTGGACACGCAAGGAAATTGTCTTGGTGCACATGCTCTCAGTGTAAATAGAATAGAATAGAATAGAATAGATTTCTTTATTGGCCAAGTGTGATTGGACACGCAAGAAAATTGTCTTGGTGCAAATGCTCTCAGTGTAAATAGAATAGAATAGAATAGAATAGAATAGAATAGAATAGAATAGAATAGAATAGAATAGAATTCTTTATTGGCCAAGTGTGATTGGACACACAAGGAAATTGTCTTGGTGCAAATGCTCTCAGTGAAAATAGAATAGAATAGAATAGAATAGAATAGAATAGAATAGAATAGAATAGAATAGAATAGAATAGATTTCTTTATTGGCCAAGTGTGATTGGACACGCAAGGAAATTGTCTTGGTGCACATGCTCTCAGTGTAAATAGAATAGAATAGAATAGAATAGAATAGAATTCTTTATTGGCCAAGTGTGATTGGACACACAAGGAAATTGTCTTGGTGCAAATGCTCTCAGTGAAAATAGAATAGAATAGAATAGAATAGAATAGAATAGAATAGAATAGAATAGAATAGAATAGAATAGAATAGAATAGACTTCTTCATTGGCCAAGTGTGATTGGACACACAAGGAAATTGTCTTGGTGCAAATGCTCTCAGTGTAAATAGAATAGAATAGAATAGAATAGAATAGAATAGAATTCTTTATTGGCCAAGTGTGATTGGACACGCAAGGAAATTGTCTTGGTGCACATGCTCTCAGTGTAAATAGAATAGAATAGAATAGAATAGAATAGAATAGACTTCTTTATTGGCCAAGTGTGATTGGACACGCAAGGAAACTGTCTTGGTGCAAATGCTCTCAGTGTAAATAGAATAGAATAGAATAGAATAGAATTCTTTATTGGCCAAGTGTGATTGGACACACAAGGAAATTGTCTTGGTGCAAATGCTCTCAGTGTAAATAGAATAGAATAGAATAGAATAGAATAGAATAGAATAGAATAGAATAGAATAGAATAGAATAGACTTCTTCATTGGCCAAGTGTGATTGGACACACAAGGAAATTGTCTTGGTGCACATGCTCTCAGTGTATATAGAATAGAAAAGAATAGAATAGAATAGAATAGAATTCTTTATTGGCCAAGTGTGATTGGACACGCAAGGAAATTGTCTTGGTGCAAATGCTCTCAGTGTAAATAGAATAGAATAGAATAGAATAGAATAGAATAGAATAGAATAGAATAGAATAGACTTCTTTATTGGCCAAGTGTGATTGGACACGCAAGGAAATTGTCTTGGTGCAAATGCTCTCAGTGTAAATAGAATAGAATAGAATAGAATAGAATAGAATAGAATAGAATAGAATAGAATTCTTTATTGGCCAAGTGTGATTGGACACACAAGGAAATTGTCTTGGTGCAAATGCTCTCAGTGTAAATAGAATAGAATAGAATAGAATAGAATAGAATAGAATAGAATAGAATAGAATAGACTTCTTCATTGGCCAAGTGTGATTGGACACACAAGGAAATTGTCTTGGTGCACATGCTCTCAGTGTAAATAGAATAGAATAGAATAGAATAGAATAGAATAGAATAGAATAGAATAGAATAGAATTCTTTTTTGGCCAAGTGTGATTGGACACGCAAGGAAATTGTCTTGGTGCACATGCTCTCAGTGTAAATAGAATAGAATAGAATAGAATAGAATAGAATAGAATAGAATAGAATAGAATAGAATAGACTTCTTTATTGGCCAAGTGTGATTGGACACGCAAGGAAATTGTCTTGGTGCAAATGCTCTCAGTGTAAATAGAATAGAATAGAATAGAATAGAATAGAATAGAATAGAATAGAATAGAATAGAATAGAATAGAATAGAATAGACTTCTTTATTGGCCAAGTGTGATTGGACACGCAAGGAAATTGTCTTGGTGCAAATGCTCTCAGTGTAAATAGAATAGAATAGAATAGAATAGAATAGAATAGAATAGAATAGAATAGAATAGAATAGAATTCTTTATTGGCCAAGTGTGATTGGACACGCAAGGAAATTGTCTTGGTGCACATGCTCTCAGTGTACATAAAAAGAAAAGTTACATTCATCAAGAGTCAAGAATCATAAGGTACAACACTTAATGATAAGCAATCAAATCATACCAGGAAACAGTCCATATAAATCGTAAGGATACAAGCGACAAAGTTACAGTCATACAGTCACAAGTGGGAGGGGATGGCTGATAAGGAGGGATGAGAAGGTTAATAGTGACAGTAGTGCAGACTTTGTAAATACATAGATCGTGTTGACTTGTGCAGTATACAGATCCTCAATGGAAGGCAGGCTGGTAGCAATTGTTTTTTCTGCGGTCCTAATTATCCTTGGAAGTCTGTGTCTGTCTCGTTGGGTTATCTAGCTTGCAACGCTTTTACAAGGTATGAAACACCCTTGGCTGAACGCCCAGAAATTCACTTAAGCCTATGAAGAGCTTTCCCTGGCTGCTTGTCTTTCTGAGATTATTGGGGGCTCTCCTGAGCCCCTGCGAGCCCCAGGCAACCCACCTCTAACTTCAGAGGAAAATCAAGTATAACAAGGTACAGGCTCGCCATCCCAATTTGCCAGCTAGCCAGGATCCCTTGAGCTGGGTCACTAATTCATCTCGCCTTCCTGAATTAAAGGATTCTGCTTTCTGGCAGCTTCCTTCTGAGTCTATTTCTTCTCGGCATCTGTTTGCTGATTGCTTCCCATCTGGGAACGAACCCAGGAAAGTTCTTCGGACAAGTCCTTCTGATAAGTTGAGCCGGACGTTTTCCAAATGCGGTTCTTGGGAGACGCAGCCCATCCATGGCCAGAAACCCTTCTTGTAAGGGATGCACGTCTAAGAAGTCAAACTTTGCTTGAGGGGGAGGGGCACCAATCCTTGAGCCTGTGGTTCATTTCGAGGAGGAGGAGGAGGGGGAAGGAGAAGAGGGAGGGGAAGGGGTCAGGGGGAGGACAAGGAGGGGGTGGAGGAGAAATGGGAAGGGGAGGAAGGAGGGGGGCAATGGAAGGAGGAGGAGAAGGAGAGGAGGAAGGAGGAGAGGAAGGGGAAGGAGAAGGAGAGGAGGAGGAGGAGGGGAAGGGAGAAGAGGGAAGAGGAGAAGGGGAGGGAGGGTGGCAGGAGGACAGAGGGATTATGGAAGAGGGAATGGAAGGAGGAGGGGAAGAAGTGGGAAGCAGAATGGGAGGAGAAGGAGGAGAAGAGGAAGGTGGAGGAGGAGGAGGAGGAGAAGGAGAAAGGGAAGAAGGAGAGGAGGAGGAGGAGGGGAAGGGGAAAGAGGAGGAGGGGAAGGAGAAGGAGAGGAGGAGGAGGAGAGGAGGAGGAGGGGAAGAGAAAGGGGAGGAGGAGGGGAGGGGAAGGAGGTGAGGAGGGGGAAAGGAAGGGAGAGGAAGAGGAGGGGAAGGAGAAGGAGAGGAGGAGGAGGGGAGGAGGAGGGGAAGAGAAAGGGGAGGAGGAGGGGAGGGGAAGGAGGAGAGGAGGAGGAGGGGAGGAGGGGAAGAAGAGAAGGAGGGGAAGGAAAAGGAGAGGAGGAGGAGGGGAAGAGAAAGGGGAGGAGGAGGGGAGGGGAAGGAGGAGAGGAGAGGAGGGGGAAAGGAAGGGAGAGGAAGAGGAGGGGAAGGGGAAGGAGGAGAGGAGAGGAGGAGGAGGGAAGAAGGAGAGGAGCAGGAGGAGGAAGGAGAGGAGGAGGAGGGGAAGATGAAGGAGGGGAGGAGGAGGGGAGGGGAGGAGGGGAAAAGGAAGGAGGGGAGGAGGAGGGCTAAACTCAGCTAAGTTTCCCTCTCAAACCACTCAGGAGCTGCATTAATTGAGGCGGGGGCAGAATCCTTCCCAAAGGCACCAAAGAGCTGTTGAGGGGGCTCCTTTCGTGGCTGAGACGCCCCTCCGTCCATCCCTCCTTCCCTGGGCAAGGAGGGGGTTCCTCTCCTCCTTCTAGGGTCTGAAGTTGTGCAGAGACACCCGTTCTTCCTGGTCCTCCTCTTCCTCCACCAACCAAGAGAAGCGAGACTTTGCCCGAGCCAACCAGTCCCGTAGTTTCGACTCTGGAGTCACGGAGAAATCAAGAAATGAGCGATTATCACACGTTACCAAGCTAACAACTGTTTTACATCTTGCCCTCGATTTACAACCATTCCTTTAGTGACCATTCCAAGTTACAATGGCACCGATAAAGAGTGATGTTATCTCCCCTTTTTTTTCACACTTACAAATGTTGCAGCGTCCATGATCAAAATTCAGACGCTTGGCAACTGACTCCTATTTACGACGGTTGCAGTATCCCGGGATCATGCGATCACATTTTACCACCTTCGGACAAATCAACGAGGAAGCCGAAGTCGCTTAACAACCTTCTGATTCACTTAATATCTGAAGTGATTCACTTAACAACCGTGGCCAGAAAGTTCGTAATATGGGGCAAAACTCAGTTGTTTTGCTAAGCCACAGAAATTTGGGGCTGAATTGCAGCCATAAGTTGAGGACCACCTCTACAGAATGTTTGGGAATGGGGAAGTCCCCTCCTCCAAACCCCCTGGCAGCTAGTCCTCGATTTCTGACCACAATGGAACCTGTTTCTCGTAGTCACAAGACATGACCGTTGTAAAATAGATAGATTGCTTTTAGGACCTTTTGTGGGGCTGTCGTTAAGAAAACACCACAGTCGGGTTTCCGGTTTCGCGTGGCTTCGGGGCAGCAGGAATTCGCGACAGCTCGCGATTCCTGCTGTGCTAGCCGTCGAGGTACCCCCGATCCAGATGGGTCAGGGGGATATGGCTGCCCTGTAGGGACAGCTGAAGAGAGAGGGGAGTTGGACAGGGGGGTGGGGGTGTCGCAGACCCCCCCCCTTCTCCGGAAAAACCCCTTTTTCCCAAGGCGGTGGAGCGGCGGTCAGCAATGGCCGCCACGAAGAAGCCAGCAACCGGGTAAGATTGCGCTGGAGGAAATGAGAAGAGTGAAAGTGTTGTCTGAGCCGGGTCAAGTAACATCTTTTAAATTGCTTGGAACTGAGCTGTTTGAATTGCTGGAGGATACATTGTATCCCTAAGAAGAGCGAAAGCGGCGGAGAAGTTGTTAAAGGGAACTTTTTTTTTTCTTCACTCTCCCACCCCATGGAAACAGAAGAAATGTTTGGATATATTGGACATTGAAAGTGAATTGTTTTGAGAGTTGAAGCTAAGGGACAAAAGGATTTTTGGACATTGAAAGATTTAAGAAATTGGAAAACCCTTGTTGGAGGTATGGATTTCTGATTATTTAAAATTGATATTGCAAGTGGGAAGGGAGAGGAGAAAAAATTGGAGCAGAAGCTGAAAAAGGAGGAGATTGCCTAGAATCCCAAAGAAAGATATATGGTAATTGGACCTCTTTGATTAAACATTAACCCCAGAAAGAGAAAGAGAAGAAGGAAGAAAAGTATTAACTTTTGGAACTTTTTTTGAATTGTTTTTGATTAAAAATACTTGTGGTTGTTTTGGGAAAAGTTTCTCTTTTCATAATGGCATCGCTTGTGGATGAACTAAAGACTGAATATCAAAAATATAAAAAGGAAGATACTTTGGGCGCTTTGTTTCAATTCTTAGAAATGGTGTTATGTACTTATGAAAAGTTGATTACGCAGCAGAATGACTGGGACAAAGAAGAAGAGGAAGAAGAAGCCATCTTTGATGAACAATGGGTTCTTTCCGGGGAGGAGGAGAAAAAGGATAAGAAAAAGGGGATTATAAGAATTATAAAAACAACCAAAGAAGAGAAAAATGAGCGGAAAGGTGGAGGCAAGGTTAGGAAGCAAAGGAAAGGGAGTAAGAAAAGGGAGGAGGAAAGACAAAGGGGTAAAAAGGGCAAGGAGAAGAATAAGCGAGAGAAAGGGGGGGAGGGGAAGCAAGATCTAAAGAAAAAAAGTTTATTTAGAGACAATGGGTGAATTTAATTTAGGATAAAAGAGGGATTCTGGAGGGTATATAAGTTTGTGTTTTTATATGTGTATTTAGAGTATAAAATTCATTATGTAATTTTAGAATCTTTTAAACAGAATCCCAAGAAAAATTGTTATACGAAGTACTTTTAAGTTAGGGTAATGAGTTATAGACGTTACTCCAATTGGTGTATAGGAGAAGTATAGTAAAAGAAAAAAGATGAATGGATAGTTGGAAATAGAACAGACAAAGAATGTTATTGAAAATGGTAATAAGATATGAAAGGATATATAAAGGTTTTGTTATGGTTTTTTTTTTTGGATTTTGTATATTGATAAAAGGCAATAAAATTTTAATTAACAAGAAATAATTTGGATGAAAAGGAGAAGTAGGGATAAGATATGAAGTTAAATAGATAAAGTATTGATACTATAATTTGGAATTGTTATGTTCTATTGGTTTTTTATTATTATTTTTTCCTAGAAAAGAATTTATAAGCTGTTATGCCTTGACTCTTTGTGCATTGTTTTTATAAAATTGATAAAAATGGTTTATAAAAAAAGAAAATGATAATAAGATATGGAAGGATATATAAAGTGAATATGATGTTTGAATTTGTGTCTGTGTGAAGAGTTTTAACCCGGGATCAGACAACCTTCAGAAAAGATCTTTTAGTTTTGTTTATGTTTTGTGTTTTGTATGTTTGTGTATTGTGTTTTCTGTAAAATTAATAAAATTTGTTTAAAAAAAAAAAGAAAACACCACAGTCGTTAAGCAAACCCGCAGTACCATATTGAGATGAAACTATCATAAAATAGGGCAAATGATCACAGAAAGCTACAACCGACCAGGGTCTCAAAGGTAGAGCGACTATCACAACTTCAGGATTGGGTTGTAACCTAACAGAAGGTCGGACTTTGAAGTGATCAGTCGTAAGTCGAGGACTGTCTGGTTGGAGAAGGAGAGTGCTTCCGTTTGATGGAGCCACGCTGCCATCTGCTGGCGGATAGCAGGTAAAGTTCACCCAGGAAGAAGAAGGGGAGGAGGAGGAGGAGGAGGAGGAAGTATGAAGAAGGAAAAAGAAGGAAGAAGAAGAAAGAAGGAGGAAGAAGAAAGAAAGAAGGAGGAGGAGAGAAGAAGAAGAAGAAGAAGAAGAAAGAAAGAAAGAAAGAAAGAAAGAAAGAAAGAAAGAAAGAAAGAAAGAAAGAAAGAAAGAAAGAAAGAAAGAAAGAAAGAAAGACTGGAAGGGTCCTTAGAGGTCCTCTAGTCCAACCTCCTGCACAAGCAAGAGGTATCATTTTGGACAAATGTCTGTCCAAACTCTTAGAAACTTCACAACTTCGGATAGAAACACACATTTTAGAGCTGGATGATTATGCTGGGATATAAATATTTTTGCTGACTCCATATAACATAATACAGGGGAAAAGGGGAACGTAGCAGAGGTGGGAGGGCTTATAAGTTAGTGGAAATTGGGGGGAAATATGCTATTAATCACTGGATACAGGAAGTCCTCGACTTACCACAGTTCATTTAGTGATCGTTAAAAGTTGGGCAATATTTTTCAGTTTATGCATATGCTAGAGTTTTTTTGAACTTTTTTACATACAAGGATTTTTTTTTTAAAAAAAGTGAACATATATAACAGGGGGCCTGAGAGCTTACAACTGTTGTAAGTCGAGGACTACCTCTATAGTACAGTATAGATATATACTAGGGCTTTTTTTAGTTGTCCCAGGTTTATTTTAACTTTATTTTTCTTTCTTTTTTTAAATGGACATATATAATGCAGGAGAGAAATAGAATACAGTTATATAAGGGGAATCCTTGACTTACAACAGTTCATTTAGTAATTGTTCAAAGTTACAACGGCACTGCAAAAAAGTGACTTGCGACCGTTTTTCACGCTTAACAACCATTGCAGCGTCCCCCCCAGGGTCACGTGATCAAAATTGAGATGCTTGGCAACGGACTCCTAGTTATGATGGTCGCAGTGTCTCCTTTTGTGACCTTCTGACAAGAAAAAAACCACCAGGGGGGAGCCAGATTCACTTAACAACCGTGTGACTAACTTAACAGCTGCAGTGATTCGCTTAACAAATGTGGCGAGAAAGGTCGTAAAATGGGACAAAACTCACTTAACGAACGTCTCACTTAGCAACATAAATTTTGGGTGCAATGGTGCTTGTAAGTCAAGGACAGATATTATATGTACCCTCCCTTTAAGTTCAATGTTATGATATCTAATATGCAGATATCATACCTGTATTGTACCTGCATATTAAGCAATTAGCTCTATACCTGTGCTTCACTAGGAAACTATGTGCTAGGAAACTTAGTTTTTGGGGAAGAAAATAAGGGAGGGGGGGGAATCTGCCTCTACCTACCAGCATCCATCAGTATCCATCTGGCTAGCGTCCTGTCAGTGTGTGAGAGAGTTGAGGACTGTTTGGAAACTGAAATTTGCTGTGTGAACAAGGAGACAGCAAGGAGCCTGGGCGTGGCTTAGCTGAACTCTTCTGTACAAAAGCTGCTTGGTGCTGTGAAAGTGAAACTCCTCTGCTTGTGTTTTGCATTTGGAGCAGATTTCTTTTCAGGTGGGGAGGGGGAGTAAAACTCCTTAGCATCAGAGCGTGTTAATAATAATAATATAGGAAATACTCTAAATGCTCTGAGGGTCATTTCGCAAAAAATCCTTTCTTAGTGAGCAGTTAGAAGCCAAGAGGAAGATATGGGCCAAAGTTCAAGTTTGTTGGCTTGACGGTTCCGAAGATTTCACGATGATGCTTGAGTGGTATTTTGCTTTTATACATATAGATTCGACTGCCTTCTGTCAGAAATGGTGTAGGGCAGGGGTCTCCAACCTTGGCTCCTGGAAGCCTGGCGGACTTCAACTCCCAGAATTCCACAGCCAGTGGAACTCTGGGAGTTGAAGTCCGCCAGGCTTCCAGGAGCCAAGGTTGGAGACCCCTGGTGTAGGGTCTCCTGCTTGGGCAGGGGAATTGGGCTAGATGACCTCCACGGTCCCTTCCAGCTCTGTTAAATTAATAGACATTAGTGATGCCTCAGGATGACCTAAGAGGAGATGACTTGAAGTGAGGGGACGTATAAAAATGTTTTATGGAAGGTGTGTTCTTTGCACAGGCCTGTTAGGAATGATACCTCTTTCAAAAAAAAAAAAAGTCCATGAAAGAGAAGACTTTTAAAAGTTTAAAAGACAACAAAGCAGGACAAGGATGGAAACTTATCAAGGAGAGAAGCAACCTGGAATTAAGGAGAAACTTCCTATCAGTGAGGAAAATTAACCAGTGGAACGGCTTGCCACTAGAAGTTGCAGGTGCTTCATCCCTGGAGGTTTTTAAGAAGAGCCTGGACAGCCATTTGTGGAGAGTAGTATAGGGTTTCCTGCTTGAGCAAGGGGCTGGACTGGAAGACCTCCAAGATCCCTTCCAACTCCTTTTTAGTCTGTTATCCTCTTGTCTCCTTTCTTTGGCCAGAATAAAGCTTTTGTAAATCTCCACCTCGGTGTGTGGTTCATTCGGCGTTGCACACCAAGGCGGAGAAGCTATGGGATCCTACTTCTTCCACTACCGGTTCTGTGATTGTGCACGTCCCCTAAGGTGTGTGCACCTCATCTACGAGCGCAGCTTTCCACACACCAGCTGAGTCCTGCAGTGCCAATCAGGATAAAGAAGAGAAAAGCGCAGGGGCAGGTGAGATGCCGATCTGGCACTTTTCTCTTCTTTCGCCTCTCAAGCTGATCCTCTCAGCTATAGTCGGAAGCTTTTTTTACTACCGGATCAGCCGAACCGTTCCAAACCAGTAGCATCATCACCACGGAAGCAGAGCCAGTTTTCTGGGAAAACACTATACAGATTTAACAGATCATCAGAGTTGGAAGGGACCTTGTAGGTCATCTAGTCCAACCCCTCCCCCCCCCCCGCTCAAGCGGGAAACCCTACACCAGGGGTCTCCAACCTTGGCTCCTGGAAGCCTGGCGGACTTCAACTCCCAGAGTTCCACAGCCAGCAAAGCTGGCTGTGGAACTCTAGGAGTTGAAGTCCGCCAGGCTTCCAGGAGCCAAGGTTGGAGACCCCTGCCCTACACCATTTCTGACAAATGGTAGTCCAATCTCTTCTTGAAAGTCTCCAGGGATGAAGCTCCCACAACTTCTGAAGGGAATTTCTGTTCCACGGGTTGATGGTTCTCCCTGTCAGAAAGTTTCTCCTTATTTCCAGGTTGAATCTCTCTCCTTGTTCAGTTTCTATCCATTATTCCTTGTCTGGCCTTCGGGTGCCTTGAAGAATAGCTTGACCCCCTTCCTCCTCTCTGGGGCAGCCCCTCAAATATTGGAAGATGGCTCTCAGATCTCCCCTGGTCCTTCTTTTTACTAGACTAGCCAAGCCCAGTTCCTGCAACCATTCGTTGTATGTTTTATCCTTTAGTCCCTTCATCATCCTGGTTGCTCTTCTCTGTACTTTTTCTAGAGTCTCAACATCTTTTTTATAATGTGGTGAACAAAACTGGATGCAGTACTCTAGGTGTGGTCTTACTAAGGATTTATAGAGTGGTATTAGTACCACCCTTGATCTCGATTGTATTCCTCTGGTAATGCAATTTAGGATTGCATTGGCTTTTTTGGCTGCTGCTGCACAACATTGGCTCCTATTTAACTGGTTGTCCACTAAGACTCCAAAATCCCTCTCACAGTTCCTGCTATTGAGCCTGGTTTCACCCAGTCTATATGTGTCCTTTGGGTTTTTCTTGCCTAAGTGTAGGACTTTCCTTTTTTCCACATTTAATTTCATTTTGTTAGATATGGCCCAGGGTTCTAGTCTGTCAAGATCCCTCTGGATCTTGAGCCTATCTTCTTGGGTGTTAGCTATTCCTGCCAGCTTATCTCTGGAGGATTACAGATAATCAAAGTTGAAAGGGACCTTGTAGGTCATCTAGTCCAACCCCTCCCTCCCCCCCCAAGGAGCCCATGCCTCTGTTCCACCTTCACTACATAAAATCCTTCCCACAGCTTAGAAAGTCACAAAGACGCGTGGGCACCAACTCCTGCCGTGGCCCCCGTCTTACCCGAAGAGGATTCCTCCAGGAGATTGGCTCCCACAGGGTCTTCCCTGAGGGCATCCAGTTTTTCATTCCAGTCTTCCCAGTTTACTTCTTCTACTCTAGAAAAAGACACACACACACACACCCAAGACGGATAAGTAGCAGTAACCAAGTCTTGCTCATCTCAAATGGCCTCCCCTCCCTCCCTCCCTTTGTGCTTGAGGGAAGCTGGGAGGGTCCATTTCTGAAACGACGTGTGTTTCGTACCCCAATGGGGCACGTTTCGGTTTAAGCTTACCGAAAAAACCACCTCTGGTCTTTCTTGTCCTCAGCGCCGATGGAGAGGTAACAGCCGGATCTCTGGGCCTTTTTCCAGCACCAGATCCAGTTTTTCTCTATCTCCAGAATAGCGATGGCTCTCTGCAAAGAGAGTGGTAGGGAACACAGCTTATTAAACCAGAGAGAGAGGGAGGGAGGGAGGAAGAGAGTTGATATAGAGCAGTGGCAGTCAACCTGGTCCCTGCCGCCCACTAGTGGGCGTTCCAGCTTTCATGGTGGGCGGTAGGGGTTTTGTCCCCTACTTTATAAATCACCATTACTGTGGAACCAGTGGGCGGTTAGCGAAAATTTTACTACTAACAGAGGTACAAAAGTGAGCAGTAGGTATAAAAAGGTTGACTACCCAGATAGATAGATAGATAGATAGATAGATAGATAGATAGATAGATAGGAAATAGATGATAGATTGAGATAGATAGATGCATAGAGATAGATAGAAAGAAAGATATATAGATATATAGATTAGATATAGATATAGCTATAGATTGGGAAGGAAGGATGGAAAGAAGGAAGGAAGCAATATGTGGATGGATGGATGAATGGACAGGTAGGTAGGTAGAGATGAGATAGATAGACAGATTAGATAGATAGAGATGAGATGAGATAGATAGGCAAGTTAGATAGACATATAGATAGAGATGAGATAGATAGATAATGATGAGATAGATGATAGATGATAGATTAGATAGATAAAGAAAGAAAGAAAGAAAGAAAGAAAGAAAGAAAGAAAGAAAGAAAGAAAGAAAGAAAGATTATCTGATAGATAGATAGATAGATAGATAGATAGATAGATAGATAGATAGATACTGTAGATAGATAGATAGAAACAGATTGACAGATAATGATAGATGATAGATGATAGTAGATAGATTAGCTAGACATATAAATAGAGATGAGATAGATACAGATAGATAATGATGATAGATTGATAGATAGAAAGATAGATAGATAAATGATAGATTAGAGAAAGAAAGAAAGAAAGAAAGAAAGAAAGAAAGAAAGAAAGAAAGAGAAAGAGGATAGATAGATAGATAGATAGATAGATAGATAGATAGATAGATAGATAGATAGATAGATAGATAGATAGATAGATGGTGGATGGATGAATGGTGGATGGATAGATAGACAAGATAGATAGATAGATAGATAGATAGATAGATAGATAGATAGATAAATGATAGATTAGAGAAAGAAAGAAAGAAAGAAAGAGGATAGATAGATAGATAGATAGATAGATAGATAGATAGATAGATAGATAGATAGATAGATTAGAGAAAGAAAGAAAGAAAGAAAGAAAGAAAGAAAGAAAGAAAGAAAGAAAGAAAGAAAAAGAAAGAGGATAGATAGATAGATAGATAGATAGATAGATAGATAGATAGATAGATAGATTAGAGAAAGAAAGAAAGAAAGAAAGAAAGAAAGAAAGAAAGAAAGAAAGAGGATAGATAGATAGATAGATAGATAGATAGATAGATAGATAGATAGATAGATAGATAGATACGATAAAGCTTAATGGTCTTCTTGCAGACATTTCATGACCCAATTAGGTAACATCATCAGTGCTAGAAGGAAGGGAGGAGGAGGAAGAGGAGAAGGAAGGCAGTGAAGGGGTCCTTGGTGCTCTCTGAGCTTGATTGTTTTCTTACAGACATTTCATGACTGAACTACAGAACATGAAAGAATCAAACACTATAATAACAGCCTAATGAACAGCAACTGTCCAGAACACTCCCACTAACACTGACAAAGCAAGTCACCGCTATATAAATAGAGCAAACCCCCCTCCCTCCCTTCTAGCCTTGATGATGTTCCCCAGTTGGGTCATAGATGCCTGCAAGAAAACTACACAGCTCAGAGAGGACCAAGGACACCTTCAGTACCTCCTTCCTCCTCCCCCTCCTCTTCCTCCCTTCTAACACTGATGACGTTACCTAGTTGGCTCATGAAATGTCTTCAAGAAAACCTCTCAGCGCAGAGAGCAACAAGGACCCCACAGTTGAACCCCAAGCTACAAATTTCTCTTCTGCTGGTTCTTTGGATCTGGTTCCATTTAAGCCCCTGCTGGGCCAGGAATGGCCACCGTCCCAATCACGGGGCCTTACCTGCAACTGCCAGACGCTTTGGCTATACCCAGAGACGTTGGTGACCGTTTCACTCATCAGGGCAATCAGCATGTTGAGCAAGAGGATGTAGGTCAAGATGACAAAGAGCAGCACCAACAGCATCGCCAAGTCACTGTACTTTACGTTCTCGTTGTACTCCAGGTCCCCCATGCCGATGGTGAACCTGAAGAGCAGCAGAGCCGTCTGAAATAGCCCCGAATACACGGCCTGCTCTTTCGAGTCGTCGCTGAGTGGGACGGATGTGTTGTGGGAGGAGTGGGGGACGCCCCCGGTGAGAATGATGAGAGCTGCAAGGAGCCATTGAAATTTCAATTATTTCTCTGGAAACTATGGAAGAACCTTCTCTCTTTGAAGGACACGAGACCCAAAGTGTCTTTGGTTGATCTTTGGAGGCATCGTTAGTTGTTCCCCTCATCTTATCGTTCAAGTTCTGTTGGCATCAAGATACCAAGAAATCTGGACTCTGAATTCTTCATGGCATGGACTCAATCAATCAAACAGAACAGAGCTGAAAGGGACCTTGGAGGTCTTCTAGTCCAACCCCCTGCTCTAGCAGGAGACCCTATATCCATGATGACGAACCTATGGCACGGGTGCCACAAGTGGCACATTAGAACCATTTGTGTCGGCACGCAAGCCGCAGGCAAACTTACCTCACTGCGCATGCGTGCACCTCACAGCTGATTTTTCGGCTGGTTTGAGGCCTTTTTCGTAATACCTGTAATACCGGAAGTGATGAAATGGGCCTATTATTCATCCTGAAAAGCCTTGCAGAGGCTTTTTCCAAGCCTCTGGGAGACCAAAAAAGGCCTCAAACCAGCTGAAAAATCAGCTGTGAGGCGCAGTGCAGATAAGAGGGTGGCAGGGGGTGGTGTGGGGAGATGAAATGTACATGCACCATGGGCGTGCGGGGGCAGCGCATTGCATTCTGGTGCGTGTGCACTAACACGCACACAATTTTTGGCACAGGAGCCCAAAAAAGGTAGCCACCACTGCCCTGTATCATTTCAGACAAAGGGTTGTCCAGTCTTTTCTTAAAATTCTCCAGTGATTAAACCCCTCTGAACAGCTGTGACTTGCACTCATTCATTCACTCACTGACCCATTTATCCACTCCTTTAATCATTCATTCATTCCATTTATCAATTCATTTACTTGTTAATTCACCCATTCATCCAGTCATTCATTCAACCATTCATACACTTGTTTACTCATTCACTCACTCATTCAGAACTAAGAAGAAATTTCCGAAGAGAATAATTAACCAGTGGGACAACTTACCACCAGAAGTTATAAATCCTCCAACACTGGAAATTTTTAAGATGGGATTGAACAACCATTTGTCTGAAATGGTTTAGGGCTTCCTGCCTGAGCAAGCGGTTTGGAATAGAAGACCTCCAAGGTCCCTTCCAACTCTGTTATTCTATCATATTCTTTTATTTTCATACATTCACTCATTCATTTATTCACCTATTCATTCACTCATTCATTAATTCATTTACTCACTTCTTCACTCATTCATCCACTTGCTCATTCATTCATTCATTCACTCAATCATGTATTAATTCATTCACTCACTCATTTATTCACCCATTCACTCACTCATTCATTCACTCATTTATTCATTCATTCATTCATTCATTTGTTCATTCACTCATTCATTCACTTATTCATTCATTCACTCATTCATCCACTTGCTCATTCATTCATTCATTCATTCACTCGTTCATTCATTCACTCATTCATGTATTAATTCTTTCACTCACTCATTTATTCACCCATTCACCCATTCACTCATTTATTCACTCATTTGTTCATTCACTCATTCATTCACTCATTCATTCATTTGTTCATTCGCTCATTCATTCATTCATTCATTCATTCACTCGTTCATTCATTCACTCATTCATGTATTAATTCTTTCACTCACTCATTTATTCACCCATTCACTCATTCATTCATTTGTTCATTCACTCATTCATTCATTTATTTATTCGTTCATTCACTCATTCATTCATTTGTTCATTCATTTGTTCATTCATTCACTCCCTTGTTTACTGATGGACTCTTTGTCTGTTCCAAAACTGAACTCTCCCCACCCCTGATTAAGGTATACCTGTCACAGAAAATCTTTCCTAATATAAATTCTTGCCCAGCAGTCCTAGAGGGGGGATTCTTGGGGTTCTAAACAGACCTGCAGAACCAACTCTTTAACCAAGGACACTAACAGCAGCACCTTTCCTTGATCCTTGACTCCTTCCTGCTCAGGTGGAAATGAGAAAGGGCTTATCTATCTTAGCTATGCTCATCTGTGCCTCTCTATGACACTCACCTGTTGCAAAGCCAAATAGGAAGATCACATAAACCATCAGGAAGTGCAGAAGGTCCCTCAAGATGGCCTAGAACAAGAAAGAGAAGCCATGTGAAGATCAGGGAGTTCCGGTTTGCAGCACTTCGGCGGCAGGCAGGAATCCGCAATCGTGCGTGGTTTCTGCCTGGGCTCGCCGCTGGAGCACCCCGAGCCAGCTGGCTTCGGGGCTAAGCCAAATACATGGTTCTCAAAGGGTGCCTATGTCAACCCTGGAGCTGACCTGACCGAAGACATTTTGTTGCTTCAACATTGCCACATTAAAGCTGAAGGATAGCGAGGGGGAAAATATAGAGGGGTGGGATTCAAAAATGCCAGCAACCACTTCACTGCCCAGTTGTTGGGTGGGCATGGCCATGGTAGGCGTAGCCTACTGAAACTTCCAGGAGGGCTGTTTTTCACCTTTCCCAGAGTCCGGAGGCTTCCCTCAAGCCTCTGGGAGGGTAAAAACAGCCTCCCCCGGGGTCCGGAGACCCTCCAGAAGCCAGAAACAGGCCCGTTTCCAGACTTCCGGAAGGCCGTGTCTGCATAGACTCTGCAGTTACCTGCATCCAAAATGGGCTGTGTGGATACGCATGGGAGGGGAGAGGCCAACCGGTCAATTCAACTACCAATTTGGTGAACCATATGTCAATTTAACATCTGGTTCGCTCGAAACAGTCCAAACTGGCTGAATCCCACCCTTGGATAGCTGAGGTTTCATAACCAAAACAAAAGACTTTCTCCTGGGAACCAAGGATGTTCCCACAGGTGGCCAGAAAGAGGAGGAGCGAAGTCACCAGGCAACCGGACAGCACCCTGATTGGACCGTGTGACTGATTGTTTGGAGAAGGGAGAAAACTTTTACTTTTAATTAGGTAAAAACCACGGGAGTTTTCAGAGTCGGTTTTCACCAGAACTGTGCCAATATGATATATCCAATAAAACTATTCTTTGAGGAATCCACCTGCCTCGGAGTTTTGCTTGCTATGAGTGCATTAATTGGAACCCCGACAGCCCAATTTGAAAATCGCTTTTGTGGGTTATTCAAGTCCATTGCTCAGATTGTTAACACCAGCTGTACCGCTAACTAAGCAGGAACTAAATAAATGCAAGTTGTCTTCAATAAAGGTGAATATATGTCATTCAGGGTTGAAATGAGGGGGTCTTTGGTGCTCTCTGAGCTTGCTTATTTTTTTGCAGACGTTTCATGACCCAACTAGGTAACATCATCAGTGCTAGTAAGCAGTGGGTTTGCTGTCAGTTTATATTCTGGTGACTTGCTTATCTGTGTGAGTGGGGGTGATTACTGGTGGAGAGGTGCTGGAGTCTTTTTGTTCTCTTTTGGGCTAGTTATTTGCCTCTTTTGCATATTGTTCATCTGTCTATTGATGGCTGATTTCTCAGAGTGCCGGGCTTCTAGAAATTCCCTGCCATTTTTGGACACATGGCCTGGTCTAGAATTGGACACCTCTGATCTAGAGGCTGAATGCAATCTATCTTCCTTCCTTCCTTCCTTCCTTCCTTCCTTCCTTCCTTCTCCAGCACCTCTCCACAAGTAAGCAGCACTCGGATCAGCATGGTGTCAGGATTCCGGCAGTCACTCCAATTAAATCATGAAGAAATAGATCTTTATGCAGAAGCTTCAGTTATCTAATCAGTCTCCGAAGAAAATATGAATGGAATGTACTTTCAATTCCACACTGCTGCCTGCTCTTTGAAACTCCCCCCTCCTTTCTATTGATAACTATAAAACATGCGTACAATATGTTTTATGAGTTGACACATGGATTAACTCCAAGGTTAACTTCAAACCAACCATACCCCAATTGAGAAACAGCCAAAGAGCCATCAGGAAGCAGCCCAAACATACTCCCACCCATACAGACAGGCAAAGCACCATAATATAAACGACACTCCATACTAGCACTGATGAAATTACCTAGTTGGGTCATAAAATGTCTGCAAGAAAACAAGGAAGCTCAGAGAGCATCAAGGACCAGAACTGGGCTCCAAAAAATTTAGCAACCATTTCTCTGCCCGGTTGCTGGGTGGGCATGCCCTCCCCGAGCCTCCATGCAGGCCCTGCACTTACCTGGCATCCAAAACAGGCCACATGGAGACTCCTGGGTGGGGTGGGATTTACCGGTTTACCAAACTGGCCATAAAATTAGAAACCGGTTCGCCCGAACCAGGGTGAACCAGTGCCAGCCCAGCCCTGCCAAGAACCCCTCATATGTTGTCCTCATTTAACAACTGCCTCGTACAGCAATTTTTCACCCTTCGGATGAAAAAGTTACTTTTCCACCAGTCGTTGCATTTTGGACCTTTTGCAGGAAAGTGTAAGTTAAATCCCGAGCATTGTGACGTTTCATGTCCTGACCGCTTCACTTAATGACCAAGCTGCCAATTTCAATTGTGGTTGTTAAAAAGAGGGCGACCTGTAATTGACCGACTTCATTTAGACACTGAACTGCCCTGCAAAATCAGGAGCAATCCAATATCTGGAAACGGAAATGATTGGGTTTCGTGACCTACCTTCTGGATCATCACAATGTAGATTCCCGTCTGCTGGAGACCGCGGGTGTAGTACAGCATGTTCACCCAGCCCAAAAGCAAGGCGAACACCATAGGCAGCACGTATTTTTCCGTGTTTGCAAAGAACATCACGGACGAGGCCAGGATGGCAAGTGCCTGCACAAACCTGGAAGGGCCAGAGAGAGAAATTGAAAAAGAAGAGAAGAGCAACGAAGATGATGGAAGACATGGAGACAAAAACATATGAAGAATGGTTGCAGGAATTGGGTTTGGCTGGTCTGGAGGAAAGAAGGACTGGTGGGGATATGATAGCAGCCTTCCAGTAATTGAGTGGCTGCCAGAAAGAAAACGGGGGGGTGGGGGAACGACTTATTTTCCAAAGCCACACCTGGAATACTGCATTCAGCTTTGCCCACCGCAACACAAAAAGGATGTTGAGACTTTGGAAAAAGTGCAGAGAAGAGCAACTATGGTTAAAGGCCTGGAGACTAAAAGGTGCAAAGAATGGTTGCAGGGTTTGGGTTTGGCTAGTCTAGAGAAAAAAAGAACTAGGGGGACATGATAGCAGTATCTGAGGGGCAGCCACAAAGAAGAAAGATTCAATTTATCTTCGGAAGCACCAGAAGGAAAGACAAGAAAAAAACAGATGGAAACTAATCGAAGAGAGAAGCAACCTGGAATGAAGGAGAAACTTTCTAACAGTGAGGACAATTAACCGGTGGAACGGCTTGCCACTAGAAGTCGTGAATGCTCCAACACTGGAGGTTTTCAAGAAGGAGACTCTGGACTGCCATTTGTCTGACATGGTATAGAGCAGGTGTGCCAGACTCAAAGCTCGCAGGCTGGATGCGGCCTGCAGCCTGGTTAAAACTGGCCTGCGGGGCCAAGCCAGAAATATCAAAGGACCGGCCCATGATGCCTCTGCTGGCCAAAAACAGGCCTCCAAGAGCCTTCCAGGGCCTCCATGTGGCCCATTTTGGGGCTGCCAGAATGTTGCTGGAAGCTGGGGAGGCCAAACATGGGCTGCACGGAGACCCCCACACACACACACAGCCTGTTTTTGACCTCCCTGGCTTCCAGTAGCATTCTGCCAGCCAAAAACTTATAGTAAAGAACTGTGGAAAGAAAGAAGGGGGAAAGCACATCTTGAGCCTGTGTCAAAGGCCCACTTGTGACCACGCCCACCCAAGCCACGCCCACCATGTCCATGCCCATACACCCGCCCTCCAAGGTCAAACATAACCCTGATACGGCCCTCAATGAGATTGAGTTTGACACTCCTAGTCGTCGTAGTCTGCTGGTGGCCTACGGAATTGGCAGCCGAGCCGGACAGTGAGGAGGAACATGAGCCAGTCTGGGAATCTGGAGAGGACTCAGATGAGGATCCTGCGTCTGATATAAAGATGGGGCCAGGGCCATCTGGGACTTATATGCGGACTCCGGAGCTTCCAGAATCTGACATCAGCAAGGCAGAGGAACAAGGGGAGCCTGTTCCCAGTGCGCACATACGCAGAGCTGCCAGAAGGCAAGAACAGTTAAGACAAAAGGGGCAATTCGGAAGAAAGGCTTGCAGATGATTGGCCCTCCCATAAGACATAAAGGAGGAGCAAAGGGACAGGAGCCCTTTGCAGGAAGCAACTTTGTTCGCTGTGTTCAGATTAAACCTTGAAGCTCTGTTTGTACTTTGTACTCCGTTTGGCTTTTTATAGTTCATTTGGCACTTTAGTTGTCAGCAATTCAAAGGAGATAAAGGTGCGTGCTTATCTCGAGAGACTGTTTGGGACTCATTACAGGCTGGGAATGAACATAATTCCCAGCCATTGAAATAAATAGGGGGTTGTTTGGACAAAGCGTGTGATTAATTACAGTCTCCCAACCCACCTCCTTGTGTTGTTGCTCTAAGTAAAAATAAGGAAGGAAGTAAAGTATTATATATGTTCACCGCCTTGAATTATGCATAAAAATAATAAGGGTGGGATAAAAAGAAATTAAAAATAAATATAAGGTGAATATAACAGGAGTTGTCATGCCCCCATCAGAGTCAGCTAACAGGGAGCAGGAGAGTGGCTCCATTGGCTGTGGAGGAAACTAGGGAAGGGCAAAGTCAGGCTGGGCAGAGCAGGGAAGAGGTAGAACAAAGGGAAATGGATTTAGAGGAAGACCCAGGCTCATTCCCCCCCCCCTTCATCCTAGGGCACACAAGGAAGAACAGAGAAGAGAACAATGTGGGTTGTTGCATGACTTACGAGGTAGGAGAGGGCCCTGATTCCCTTCACAAGGCACATCTGGGGATGGAGTTTAAAGGAGAGGCAGATGGGAGGGGCAGTTGTCAGGAACGAACTTTGAGTTTATCTAAAAGTTGGCTGTTGTTATCTGCGTTCCTGGAATCCTCCCAACTGGTTTGATTTACTGCCGTGTTACTTCACTTCTGGAACTCCTTATCGTGCCCTGCGGGATTTATTGCCTTATCTTGCTTTGTTGGATTTATAGTTTAAAGTTTTCTGCTTACAACATTTTGGACTAGAATATCTGCAGCCAAAGGCTGTTGCAGGTTCCTGGGAGAGTTTTTCTCCAAACCGGAAGGTAACTGGGACATTGTGGCCCAAAGATGGAGCTAATAAAGGGACCCCTACTTATTATCTGACTGGGTGGTCTTTGTGCCACATCCTGGATCATTCCAGGAGCATCTCTCAAAAGCAAAGCAACTGACCATTAGACACAGTAAACAGTTAGGATTCGGAATTAATTAGAGGACCGTAATAAATAAATAAATAATCAATAGTGCACATTATATCTAATCCTTCCAGAAAAACAGCAACGTATACGCACGTACAGGAATATTTCGAAGCAACTATCCACTAGAAGACTTTTCCAAGAGAAGCGTCTTCTCCAGAAGTAAAAACTCTAAAAGGGAATAAATAAGGAGAGAGAAATCAGAATGCTGCATTATGACAGGGATGTGGGAAAGAGCTTGTTAGACCCGTTTCACACTGGCCAGTTGTTAGTTTGGGGCCGATTGTGCAAAGGCTCTTGAGAGCGGAGCAGAGCTGCTTCAGCCATGCCGCATGGCTCCTGCCAACAGTGTGGCGGCAGCAATGTATTCAGAAGAGTGGTTCTGTTCTGACCCAGCTCTCCAAACACAACAAACCTTGTGATGTGAACTCAAAGATTCCTTTTATTAGGAGTGCCGGCAGCCCTGGCCAAAAAACCCCTCTCACCTCAAGTCTGTCCGGCAGGGTGACGAAGAGTTGTCTGCCACATCTATTCATCTCTGCCCCCTGCCTTTTATCCCCGGAGCTTGGGTAGGGGCTTCGCTAGCAGTGGTGGCTCTTCCGTCCCAAGGACCGGCCCATAGATTTCCATTGCTCTCCTCTCCTCTGCCTTCTGCGCATCTGCATGTCAGGCACTGGACCTAGCTGTTCTTCCTCTTCCTCATCAGCTACCTCCAGACCTGGACTCTCCATCTGAGGGCAGACAGATGGCCCAGGCTCTGCCCCTCTCTCTCTGTCTCTGACAGCTCAATTCCCTCTTCCTCCTCGGAGCTCTCAGGTTGCCTTGTCGCTGACTCTGACTCTCACGCCTGCTCTTCCTCCTCTGATTTAGCTGCTGGAGGGGGCCGGCGGCCGACAGGCCACAACAGGTTCTTAATAGCAATAGCAATAGCGCTCAGACTTATATACCGCTTCACAGAGCTTTACAGCCCTCTCTAAGTGGTTTACAGAGTCAGCCTTTTGCCCCCAACAATCTGGGTCCTCATTTTAACTCACCCTCGGAAGGACAGAAAGCTGAGTCGACCTTGAGCCTGGTGAGATTCGAACACCAAACTGCAGGCAACCAGCAGTCAGCAGAAGGAGCCCTGCAGCACTGCACTCTAACCACTGCACCACCACGGTTCATTAACAAACCTTTAGCGGCAGACCCCTGATCACATATCAGTGGCAGAAGTGCAGGTATGAATACAGGTAGTCCTCATTTTATGACCACAATAGCGATCAAAAAGTTTGTTGTTAAACGGTGAGATTGTTAAGTGAGATGCCACATGAGTGGAATTGGTCACTTTCCCTGCTGGCTTCCCCATTGACTTTGCTTGTCGGAAGCTGGCTGGGAACGTCACAAACTATGATCACATGACACACCCACCCACCCCAGGATGCAGCAATCATCATAAATACATGCTGCTAGCTAAGGTTGCAACTTTATGATTGCTGCAACAGTCATAAGTGCAAGTAAGACACTTTTTTCTGGTTGTTAAACGAATGGTTGTAAGTCAAGGACTACCTGTACTAAAAATGCATTTGTGGTCAGAGGAGCCATAAACAAAAAAGAACATCCATCCTACCTGAGCAATGAAGAGATAAATGCCACCAATTAAAATGACCACAGCTCCAAGAAGTCTTAATAAGTCCTTGGTGGTCATTGTCGTTGAAACAAGAGGCTGTAAAGAGAGGAAGAGAGCAGGCTAAGGACAGAGACTTTGGGGTTGGGGAAATGGCAGAGCCTTCAGTTCGGTGTTCCTCAACCTTGGCAGCTTTAAGAAGGGTGGACTTCCACTCCCAGAATTCCCCAGCTAGCCTGCTTTAAGATGGGTGGACTTAATTCCCAGAATTCCCCAGTCAGCCATGCTTTAAGAGGGGTGGACTTCCACTCCCAGAATTCCCCAGCCAGCCTGCTTTAAGATGGGTGGACTTAATTCCCAGAATTCCCCAGTCAGCCATGCTTTAAGATGGGTGGACTTCCACTCCCAGAATTCCCCCACTAGAATGCTTTAAGAGGGGTGGACTTCCACTCCCAGAATTCCCCAGCCAGCCTGCTTTAAGAGGGGTGGACTTCCACTCCCAGAATTCCCCAGCCAGCCTGCTTTAAGAGGGGTGGACTTCCACTCCCAGAATTCCCCAGCCAGCCTGCTTTAAAATGGGTGGACTTAATTCCCAGAATTCCCCAGTCAGCCATGCTTTAAGAGGGGTGGACTTCCACTCCCAGAATAGCCCAGCCAGCCAGGAGAATTGAAGTCCACAAATCTTAAAGTTGCCAAGATTGGACACCCCTGGTCTAGATCTTCTATATTTCATTTCTCAGCTTTGTATCCTTTACCAAGAGATGACACATATGTTGAAATGCACAGAACCCAGGTCTTTCTCTCAAGGCTTCCCTCCTCTCTGGAGTAACCTCCTCCCCAGATACAGTCCTGTAGCCCATATCAGTAGTATGATTTATATTTTAGCATTCTATGTAAGAGATTATCATGAGATAAAGGTTTGGAGGTTTTGCTGAGATCCAGGTAAACTATGTCTACAGCATTCCTCCTATCTACTAAATTAAGAATTCTACTAAAATTGTTGAAATTAGTCTCGTGTGATTTCCTTGCAACAATGCCACACTCCTGTGAATTGTAGCAGGGCTTTCACTCACATTATGTCAACTCATAAAACATTTCTATGCCTGTTTTACAGTTGCCATGCACAGAGGTAGGGGAGAAACATTTACAAGAGTAGCGAAGCAGTTTAAAACCGAAAGTGCATTCCATTCTTATCTTGCAAAGATTATAACTAAGCTACTGGAATTTCCTAATTGGAGAACACGATTGATGACTCTTGGCTATGAAAGTGCGTAGAATAAGAATTATGGTACATCCAGAGGGGTGGGGGGAGACCAGGGTCAAAGGTGACAGTGAATTGTGTGTCTCAGCATTGGCTTTATGCAGGTCATGCCGACATGTTCACTCCTAATAAATCCTTTGACGTTTTTGAAGCTTGGCTCGAGGATCATGATTTAATTAGGGGCAACTGCCGGAATCCTGACACATTATTTAAATAAAATACATCAATACAATTCCATCAGACTTTGGAAATATATTCTTATTTTGGATTGATACTGCTATTAATTTGCTTAAATTTTTTATCCTTTTTTCTTGGAGTTCAGTACAGGTAGTCCTAGACATACATCAGTTCGTTTAGTGACTGTTCAAAGTTACAACGTTTTTGTCTTATCACCATTTCACAGATGACTTTTGCAGCATCCTTATGATCACATGAACAAAATTGACAAGCTTAGCAACTGACTCATATTTATTACCGTTGCTGTAAAAAAGGTCCCTTGTGATTCCCTTTTGTGACTCTCTGACAGGCAAAGTCCAATGAGGCAGCCAGATTCACTTACTAACGTATCAACTGCAGTGATTCCCTGAACAACTATGGCAAGAAAAGTTCATAAACTGGGTCAAAACTCACTTAACAGCATACATTTTGGGCTCAATTGTGGTTGTAAGTCGAGGACTACCTGTAGTATTCTCCTTTTTTTGAGAGAGAGAGAGTTCGGTTGGACTTACAGAAAAAGACTAACTCAAATTCACCTCCATTATCAAAAGCATCTGTCAAGTTTTGAGCATGGGCGAGAAAGAATGGAGACAAGCTTCTGAACGGTGAACTTCAGCTATTTACATCATAACTTGCTCAATTGAACAGCAGTAAAACCTGCCTTATATAGGCAAACCTTGTAATGATTAACCAATAACGAGATAAGAACTTTAGCTCTTGAACCAGTAAGACATTTCTGTTAAGGGCCAATCGGATTCCCCAGAACGGGCCAATCCGGTCCGGCCGCTTAACAGCCAATTAGAAGTGCAAAGCCAGAACCCTGCACTTGACTCCAAGCTCATACTTTATTAGTTATATTGCATACACAACACCCCTTCTCCCTGGCTTCTTAGTTCAGGGCACAGTTACATAGTCCTTTAAATAGGACGGTTGTTTTTTAAGTCTTTTTGACTTTCGCTGTATTGGTTGGTTGCAGTCCTGCTGAGGCAGATTGCTGTTCGGTAGTGGGGCTGCCTCCGGTTCAGAGTTTACTTCTACGTTGTTGCCCCCATTTTCCGCAATTTCTTAAGGTGCAAACGTTTCTCCCTCCGGCTCCACAGCCTGGATTTCTGTTAAGTCGTCGTTCCCTTCGAACGGGTTTCCTAGGGCTTCATCTTCTTCCCCCCTCAGTTTGGTCATAGGGGAGTTGCAGACTGGCTGCTGCAAGGCGCGACCGTAACTGGTCGATATGCCATTTCCAGAGTTTATTGTCACGGCATTGCACAAGGTAGGATCTGGGACCGGTTACAAGTACTACCGGCGCTTCTACCCACAACGGGTCGCCCGATAGGTTTTTTGCATACACCAGGTCTCCTACCTGGAAGGTGCGACAGCGGCCGCTGGATCCTAGTGGTTTCTCTGGTTCATAAGCAGGGTGCAACCAGTCGAGGTGGGTGCGGAGCTTTCGTCCCATTAACAGTTCAACGGGAGTCTTGTTGGTGACGCTATGTGGGGTGATGTGTTGCAAGAAGAGGATTTGATTGACTTTGTCGTCAATGTTATCATAGTTTACCTTTTGCAAGGTTTTCTTTACAAATTGGACCATGCGTTCTGCTCGGCCATTAGTCGCAGGGTGCACAGGCGAGGTGAGCGCATGGCAGATGCCGCAGTCAGCAAGGTACTGCTCAAACGCGAGTGCCGTAAATTGTGGGCCGTTATCGGATACCAGGACGTCTGGTAATCCGTGGGTTGCAGAGTCTGTTTAAAATCTTGATGACTGCCTCGGAGGTTGTAGTAGTCATGCGATGAATCTCGAGCCAATTCGAGTAGGCATCGACGGTAAGCAGGAAGGTTTGGCCCTTGGTTGGCCCCGCGAAGTCCAGATGAATTCGGGACCAGGGTCCACGTGGTATCTCCCATTCAGTAGGCATGGCTTTTGGAGGGGCGTTGCTGACTTCTTGGCATTTGGGACAAGCTTTAACCCACTGTTCGATTTGCTTGTCAATGCCCGGCCACCATGCGTAGCTTCGTGCAAGGGCTTTCATTCGCACGATGCCGGGGTGGCCATCGTGCAAGGTTCTCAGCAGTGTTTTTTGGAGCCGTTCTGGGATAACGACTCTATCGCCCCTGATGACACAGCCTTTTTGGGAGAAGAGCTCGGTCTGTCGAGACTTGAATGGTGTGAAGTCATCAGACAATTGGTCCAATGGCCATCCGTGTTCTACCCAGCCTAGGACTCGTGCTAGGGTGTGGTCGCATTTGGTTTCTCTCGCGATGTCTCGAGCGGTCAGTGGCGACGAGTTGAGCACCTCGATTTGCAACGAGGTTACCATTGGTGCCAGATCGTCGAGAGTTTCTGGAAGCGCTGCTCGGCTCAATGCGTCGGCGTGGGGAATGGCTTTCCCCGGGCGGTATTGCAGCCTATAGTTATAAGCAGCTAAGAATTCTGACCATCGGGTCATCCTAGGGGATAATATGTAGGGAGTCGGCTTATCTCCGGCTATTATCCCTAGCAATGGTTTGTGGTCAGTCACAATAGTAAAAGGCCTGCCATACATGTATTCATGAAATCTTTTCACAGCTGAGACGATTGCAAGGGCCTCTTTATCAATTTGTCCATAGTTTCGCTCAGTTTTTGAAAGAGTCTTTGAAAAATATGCAACAGGGGCTTCGTTCCCGTTAGGCAGTACGTGGTTCAAAATGGCACCTACCCCGAAAGGCGATGCATCACAAGTTATAACTAACGGCAAAGTCTCGTTATATTGCATGAGTACAGAGTCAGAAGTGAGCAGTTTTTTAACATTTCTAAATGCCTGTTCTTCACGGTAACCCCATAACCAAATTGCCCTTTTATCTAACAATTGGTGTAACGGTTCAGCGACAGTTGCTTTGTGCTTTATAGAAGTTGATGAGGCCTAGGAATGCCTAGAGATCGGCCTTGTTTCGTGGCCTGGGAGCGTTTTTGATTGCTTTTAATTTACCTTCGGTAGGGTGAATGCCCTGGCTATCAATCAGGTACCCTAAAAACTCAACACTGTCAGTGCACAATTTACATTTATTTTTCTTAACCTTAAGACTGGCTTCTTGGAATTTTCTTAGGACTAATTTTAACCAGTCCTGTAAGATTTTTCTAGTTGGGGCTGCAATTAATACATCGTCAAAATAAGGGACCACGCCCTTAATTCCTTGTAATAACCTTTCCATAAGGCTCTGAAAGATCCCTGGGGCTACACTAACTCCGAATTGCAGCCGGGTACATTTAAAGGCACCTCGGTGCGTCGCAATAGTTTGGACCTGTTCTGTTTTTTCATCTACTGGCAATTGCTGATATGCCTGAGCTAAATCCAATTTAGCGAAAACTTTCCCACCCCCCAGGGAATGGAGGAGGTGCTGCACCACCGGAACTGGATACACGTTTTGCTGGAGGGCGTGGTTCAAGGTGGCCCGGTAGTCCCCACAAATTCGGATTGACCCGTCTGGCTTAATGGGTGTTACAATAGGGATTTCCCAAGGGGAGTGATCGATGGGCTCTAACACCCCCTGAGCTATCAGTTTGTCGAGTTGCTCGTCGATTTTCGCCTCTAGGGCAAACAGGACTCGACGGGGCTTCAAGCAAATGGGAGCTACCTTGGGATCTAAGCTAAATGAGATCGGGGTCCCCTTGTACTCGCCTAAGCTGTCCGCGAAGACGTCCCTGAACTCAGAGATAAGGTCTTCCTCCCAGTCACAGCCACCGACTTGGTTTACGCCGGCCACTTCAATGCCGAGTGGCACGAACCATTGAAGGCCCAGTAGGCTAGGCCTATTGCTATCGATGACTGTCAAAGGTAAGTACGCTGTGTGCTTCTTGAAGGAGACTCGGACTCGGCACGACCCGATGACGGGGATTCGATTCCCCTGGTAGTCCTTGAGGATGAGGCGTTGGAACCGGAGATCTTGACATTGAATTGTGGGGATGAGCTGCTTGAGTGTTCTCCACGACACCATCGAGAGAGACGATCCCGAATCAACCTCCATGTGGCAAGGCTGATTTTCGATGGCTACTGTTACTTGGATTTTCTTAGTGTCCAAGGTTGAGGCATGACCGATAGTGATAGTATGGTGAGCCTCTTCTCTCTGCAAAGGTCGATTTCTGTAGGATTGGTTTACTGGTGCTCGCCTTACAGGACCGTTTCCTGTCGATTGGCGATAGTTGGTCCCTTTTGAGGCCTGGCTGGGTCCTGGCAAGCTGCGGCAGACCCGTCCGATGTGGCCTCGTCTCCCGCATTCATGGCAGAGTGCGTCGCGGAACTTGCATTCAGACCTGGCATGGTTGGCTCCACATCCAGCGCAAGGGCGTACAGGCTTCGGGTAGTGGTCTCGGTTGGACCGCAGTCGATGGACCCCTTCTTCGTCGCTATCTGACGATGAAGAGAGGTCCTCGTGGTGTGTCGTCGTGAGCTGTCCCTCTGCACTAGGTGAGATTTCGCTGGCCAGTGGTGGTACCGGAGCGCGGTTTCGGCGTAGTTATGCAGCCGACTTCTTGGTTGCCTCTGCCGCGGTAGCATTGGCAATGGCGTCAGCAAGGCTGATGTTGCCTTTTGCCATCAGCTTGCTTTGGACGCCAGGAGAATCTAATCCTAGGACTATGCGATCTCTTAGTGCTTCTTCGAGATCGGTGAATCTGCAGAGGCCTCCCAAGTTACGGAGGTCTGCTATGAAGTCGGCCACGCTTTCTCCTTTTCACTGGTTTCTTTGATAAAACTCGTGGCGTCTCACGAGTGTAGGCATGGTAGGAGCGTAGTGGGCTCGCAGGATAAGTTCGAGGTCATCCCAATCCATGGCCTTCACTTCTCGGGGTTTGGCTAGTGCTTTAGCCATTTTAAATACAGTTGGACCGCAATGCGTTAGGAACACCGCCCGTTTCTTCCCTGGTGTGGCGTCCTTTAAATTGTTCGTCTCAAGAAACATTTGGAAGCGATCCATGTAGGACTCCCAGTCCTCTTGTGTCGGATCGAATGGAGCGGGTGGTACGATGCCGCCGGACATGGTTCCGTTGTTGGCGCTGTCTGTCACGTGCTCGGTATTGCTTCTGGGTTCTGTTGGTTCAGATGTCTCCATATCCCATCCTCGTCGCCAGTGTCAAGTTTTGAGCATGGGCGAGAAAGAATGGAGACAAGCTTCTGAACGGTGAACTTCAGCTCTTTATTTACATCATAACTTGCTCAATTGAACAGCAGTAAAACCTGCCTTATATAGGCAAACCTTGTAACGATTAACCAATAACGAGCTAGGAACGTTAGCTCTTGAACCAATAAGACATTTCTGTTAAGGGCCAATCGGATTCCCCAGAACGGGCCAATCCGGTCCGGCCGCTTAACAGCCAATTAGAAGTGCAGGGCCAGAACCCTGCACTTGACTCCAAGCTCATACTTTATTAGTTATATTGCATACACAACAGCATCCATTTGTTTAAAAATAGTTACCTCACCCTTTAGAGGCCAGTAATAAGCAGTGCCTGTGTAGATGAACATGAAAATCAGGTGGAGGAATAAACTGAAGAAAAACCTTTTTCTTATGAAGGATTCCCACTTGTGCTGAAGTAGCTGGTTCAAAGGCTCCAGGGCCACCATTTTGTACCGGTTCTGTAGAGGGAAAATGTCATAGAATTGTGGAGTTATTGGTATCCAGATGGAGTCAGAGACACTGACACAAACTTGTAGTTTTATATAAATAAATATATCTTACAACTATATATACAGCAAACAAGGCAGTCAGGTAAACAGGAAGTATCATGAGGTAAATTGACACAGCAGGAGCATTGTGAGGTAATAGTGGTGAATATCTGTAGCTCGGGAGTAGGAGGAAGGTGAAAGTTCATTTTCTGAGCTTGTGGGTTGTTTCCGAACGTTTCATTACCAGGCTAGTAACATCTTCAGCAGTTTAGGAGAACTCTAAACTCCACTGAAGATGTTTCCTAGCCTGGTAATGAAACATTCGGAAACAACCCACAAGCTCGGAGAAAGAAACTTCACCCTCATCATGAGATAAATCAACACAGCAGGAACATCATGAAGTAAAACAACACAGCAGGAGCATCATGAGGTAAAAGTCTACATAGCAGGAGCATCATGAGTTAAATCAGGGATATCAAACTCGTGACGACATTTTGTTATTATGTGACATGTTGCAACTTTTTCCTCCTTTACTAAAACAGGGGTGAATGTGGCCAGCACATGATGCATCTGGCCCATGGACCGCAAGTTTGACACTCCTGAGGTAAATAAACAGAGCAGGAGCATCATGTGGTAAATCAACACAGCAAGAGCCTCATGAGGTAAACATAAAAACAGCAGGACCATCATGAGGTAAATCACAGAGCAAATAGGGAACACGGAAGAAAAAGTTAGGGAAAATGGAAACATCCCCTCCACACCCAAAGCCATCAATCAAAATGCAGATTGCCTTATGCAGGACTAGGCTCCAAACAATCAGCCACAACTATGTGTCCTGGCACACTGCACAACCCCACTGCTCCAGCAACTAAATTGTTAAATATCTTAACAGAGAAGGACGGGAGATTTAAAGCATTTATTCTCAGTCCCCCCTAGATCAGGGGTCTCCAAAGTGGTCAAAATTGAACCTCAAGATGAAGTATTTGGAGACACACCCACACCCATGTTGTGTTAGGTTGTTGAAGTATTTGGAGACACTGTCTAGATACAACCCTTGAAATTTCAGGCCAAACCAGTATGGCAAAATATTGAATTTATCTAAACACCCATATTTAGAAACTGGACAAAGATAACACTGTCCTTTAATCACACGGCAGTTTAAAGAAAATTAAAAGAATGGAATACTTTATTCATTCTGAAAAAAAAATCCAGAACCAACTTTTTCAAAAAGGGTTTTGCAGGCAGGCAGGCAGGCAGGCAGGCAGGCAGGAAGGAAGGAAGGAAGGGAGGGAGGAAGGAAGGAAGGAGAGAAAGATGAAGGGGAAAAGAGAAGGAAGGAAAAAGAGGAAGGAAGGTGAAAAAGAGGAATGGGAAAAAGGAAGGAAAGAGAAAAAGAGGAAAGAAGGAAGGAAAGAGAATAAGAAAGGAAAGAAAGGAAGGAGGGAAGGAAAGAGAAAAAGAGAGAGGGAAGAAAGAGGAAGGAAGAAGAGGAAAAGAAGAAGGGGAAAGAGGAGATCTTGAGAAGAACCATTCTTGATTGGACCCACTCACTGGAGTGTTGCTGCTATAGGCCAGGATCTCTAGCACTGAGTTCTCCTCACAGCTGTCGATAGAGGTCAGATCGTAGAGGGAGATGTGGATGGGACCATAGGTCCATTCGGTGAACTTGCGTGAAAGGTGCTGGAACTTGGGGTCCTTCATCTCTCGGTGGAGAATGTGCTTAAGGATCTGGGGAGACCAAAACAGTTGAGTTAACGACAAGAATATCTCTAGAGGTCAAGTCAACATGATCTCTATATTCAGCCATCATCTTGGCATTTTTGACCTTCTTGAAGACCACCTCTGATAACTTAGCTACATAATCAAGAAAACTTCTCTTCAAACATGACTTTCTTTGGACTTTTGTCCTCTTGCACCTAACTATGTCCACCACCTCTTTTCTCTACTTTGTCTCCAACATTAAGAAGATGTGAGAAGAATCCACAATGAAGTCAAACTCCTCACAAACACCACAATAAAGACATACAAATTACAATGGAACCTCAGGTCGCGAACGCTCCTGTCTGCAACCAAATTGAGTTCCGACCAAAAAAATCCACCCGATTTTTGAATCGGGTCACGATTCAAAAATCGGGTGGTGAACAAACCCGACTGTGGCAGATTCCCTTGCCATGTCAATTTCCCTTTCCATGCATGCGCAGTCTGTCCTCACATGTGCAGTCGGTCGTGCTTCTGGTCACAACCAAATTGCTCTCTGACAAAGGACCTCTCATTTCAACCCTGAGCTATGAATATTCTCTGTTATTGGTACTTCAAATGGTTGTAAGTCGAGGGCTATGTATCTGGTGAGGAGGGAGATTACCTCAACTTTCCCAGTCTTGGCGGCCAGCTTCAAAGGAGTCAGCTGTTTCCGGTTGACAATCTCTTCCAACTTGGAGGCAGGGTCCATCTCAGCCCCTTTCATCAGGATCATGTCATACATGTTGACCACGAGCTCAGTGTTCTTCTCCGTGTCATTGGCCACCATCACCAGTGCATGGAGGACAGTGTTGCCCATGGAATCCTGTTCGGTCAGCTTGGCCTTATTGTGATGGTTATCCAGGAGGTACATGACCACCTCTGGCTGGTTGGTACAAGCGGCCAAGGAGAGAGGAAGTTCACCTGGAAGAGAGAGGACGATTGGCCAAGGTTGCATTGACCATCTAGGTTAGAGGTGTCCAACCTTGGCCACTTGAAGACCTGTGGACTTCAACTCCCAGAATTCCCCAGCCAGCCAGTCTTCAAGTTGAAATCCACAGGCTTTAAGTCTTGTGGACTTCAACTCCCAGAGTTCCCCAGCCAGCAGGTCTTCCAGTAGCCAAGGTTGAAGTCCACAGGTCCTTAAGTCACCCATGTTGGCTGGGGAATTCTGGGACTTAGAGTCCACCCAGCTTAAAATTGCCAAGGTTGAGAGACAGTGGAATAATGGCTACAAGTAGCCCTTGATTTACAAGCACAATCGAGCTCAAAATTTCTGTTGCTAAGCAAGACAGTTGTTAAGTGAATCTTTCCCCCTTTTGCTACCACTTTTGCCACTGTTGTTAAGTGAATCACTGCAGTTGTTTAGTTAGGAACATGGTCAGTAAGTGAATCAGCCTTGCCCATTTACTTTGCTTGTCAGAAGATCGCAAAAATGAATTACGTGGCCCTGGGACACTCACTGCAACTGTCATAAATAGGAGCCAGTTGCCAACCATTTGAATTTTGATCGCGGGATGCTGCATGGTCATAAGTGTAAAAAATGGTCATAAGTTTCTGTTTTCAGTGCCGTTGTAGCTTTGAATAGTCACTTAATCGAACGATTGTAAGTCAAGGACTACTTGAAAATCAGCCAAAATTTCCCCCCTCGCACCCCTATTTTGGCTCTAAGGAAAACATCTTACCCAATTTTACCCATTCTCAGAAATTCAAAACTTTTCAAATTAAAATGGTATCTTGATACTCATTGTTAATTGATTCTGGGAGCTGCAATGAGTACCAAAAACGATGAGTATCAAGAAGAAGAAGGCAACAAACAACTTTTCCTCTTAAGGAATAATGTAGCGAAGAGGAAGTAGTAAAAGCATGTATGATAGCATGGACAAAAGAATTTGGACATAACATAGGACTAGAAGACTGGAAAAAAATTATTGAGTAAGAATTATACAATACATTAATAAGGTCTGCAGCTTACAAGGAGAATCTTTATAAGATGTTTTACTGTTGGCATTTGGCACCAATGAGATTGGCAAAAATGTATCCCAATATGAATCCAAGATGTTGGAAATGTAAACAGAGCCAGGGTACCTTCTTCCATATATGGCGGCTATGCCCGGAAGCCCAAAAATACTGGGTCAAAATATGGAGTTGGTTGCAAGAAATAGTGACATGTCAGATCGAGTTCAAACCTTTTAGGAATAATTAAGGGGAAATGTAGTAAAAAAAAACCAAATATGTGATATTACACACATAATAGCGGTGAGGATTGCATTCGCACAATGTTGGAAGCGAGATAGTGTGCCACCGGAGGAAATAGTAATCCAAAAGACATTAGAATGTGCTGAAATAGACAAACTCACTCTAGAACTAAATGGCGAAGAAGAGTATTATGAGGTATGGGACAATTGGTATGAATGGTTGAATAGTAGGAGTAAGAATAATGGAGATAAGAAAAATGTATATAAATGAATATAAATGTTTGGAGATTTGTATATGTAACAATGATGCCACAGTATTGTTAAAGATGAGAATGAGATATGTAAATGTGAAAAAGCATAATAAAAATAAATACTTTTTCTAAAAAAGGAATCATGTAGTGAGTTACAACGCAACCGACAGTGACACATTCTAGCTTTTCAATTGAGTACCAAACAACGAGTACAAATTTCGTGTTAAAATGAGTTGAGTACCGAATTTGATGAGTTTCATGTAAAACCTTTTCTGGCTTTAAAAACTTCACTTGGCCCTCAAAACCACCATGGGCACCCACTTGTATCTCTGTGGAATGAAACCTGAGTTTTGTTCTGCTGCCATACCGAAATAAAAGTACGCCCCTTTGCAGTGCGGCTGGAAGAAATGACCAGAAGCCTTGACGTGGACATCAGCCTTGTTCTCTACCAGGATCTTCACAAGATCTAAGTTCCTCTTCTCGATGGCAGTGTGGAGAGCTGTGTGGCCTGCACGGGTGGTGAAAAATGGCACCGGAGAAAGATGGAAGGGTTAACAGGGTATCTGCAGATTGAGATCGAAAAAGTCAAGATGGCAGCCTCCATAGGGCCATGAGGAAGAACCAAGATGATGAAGAAGAATCAAGAGGAAGAAGAAGAACCAAGAGGAAGAGGAAGGAGGAGGAGACGGCAAGCAAGAAGGAAGGAAGGAAGGAAGGAAGGAAGGAAGGAAGGAAGGAAGGAAGGAAGGAAGGAAGGAAGGAAGGAAGGAAGGAAGGAATTGTCCTCTTAAGGTCCTCTCTGGTGATAGTGGCCATCTTGACTTTTGTGATCACATCCCTGGCTATTCAGAAACACACACAAGTTTGCTATGTTAATAGGGGTAGCCATTGAAGCTGATTAAATACATAAACATTCCCCAAGTTTGTTGGCTAAAATATGGAATTTCCCTAAGATCTTGCAAGAGGAGAAGAAGAAGGAGGAAAGTAAGAGAGGAGAAGGAGAAGGAGGAGGAGGAGAAGAAGGAGGAGGAGGAGGAGGAGGAGGAGGAGGAGGAGGAGGAGGAGGAGGAGGAGGAGGAGGAGGAGGAGGAGAAACAACCAATAGGAAGAGACCAATAGGAAGGAAGGAAGGAGTTCCAACCTATCCAAACCAAAGATTTCCTTCCAGCCACTCCACTAGGAGTGGTAATCTCCCGGTTTGGACTGGTTCTATAGAACCGGTTGTTATGATTCTACACATTCGGAGAACCAGGAAATTGTGCCCCTGGCTGGGCCTGCCTTTCTCTGCCCACCCCTCCCTTCCCTGCCCAGTCAGTCCTGATCGCACATGCCTGACCTCACTGACTGCGTTGTCCCCTTCCCGGTAATTCCTTAAGGTATTTCTTTTTTTTTTTTTCGTCCTGACCATCAGCTGTTCTGACTATCAGCTGTGCCGGGATCCCCCTCGCTGTCTTACTGCTTCGCCCAGGTGGAAGGAAGGAAGCAGAGGAGGAAGGAAGGAAGGAGGGAGGGAAGGAAGGAAGGAAGGAAAGGAGAGGAGGAAGGAAGGAAGGAAGACAAGGAAGGAAGGAAAGGAGAGGAGAAAGGAAAGAAGGAAGGAAGGAAGGAAGGAAGGAAGGAAGGAAGGAAGGAAGGAAGGAAGGAAGGAAGCAAGCAAGCAGTGGATGATCAGCTGTTCTGACTATCAGCTGTGCCGGGATCCCCCTCGCTGTCTTACTGCTTCGCCCAGGTGGAAGGAAGGAAGCAGAGGAGGAAGGAAGGAAGGAGGGAGGGAAGGAAGGAAGGAAAGGAGAGGAGGAAGGAAGGAAGACAAGGAAGGAAGGAAAGGAGAGGAGAAAGGAAAGAAGGAAGGAAGGAAGGAAGGAAGGAAGGAAGGAAGGAAGGAAGGAAGGAAGGAAGGAAGGAAGGAAGCAAGCAGTGGATGATCAGCTGTTCTGACTATCAGCTGTGCCGGGATCCCCCTCGCTGTCTTACTGCTTCGCCCAGGTGGAAGGAAGGAAGGAGAGGAGGAAGGAAGGAAGGAGGGAGGGAAGGAAGGAAGGAAAGGAGAGGAGGAAGGAAGGAAGACAAGGAAGGAAGGAAAGGAGAGGAGTAAGGAAAGAAGGAAGGAAGGAAGGAAGAAAGGAGAGGAGGAAGGAAAGGAGAGGAGGAAGGAAGGAGAGGAGGAAGGAAAGAAGGAGAGGAGGAAGGAAAGAAGGAGAGGAGGAAGGAAGGAAGGAAGGAAGGGAGAGGACGATCAGCTGTTCTGACTATCAGCTGTTCCAGGATCCCCCTCGCTGTCTTACTGCTTCGCCCAGGAGGAAGGAAGGAAGGAGAGGAGGAAGGAAAGAAGGAGAGGAGGAAGGAAGGAAGGAAGGAAGGAAGGGAGAGGACGATCAACTGTTCTGACTATCAGCTGTTCCAGGATCCCCCTCACTGTCTTACTGCTTCGCCCAGGAGGAAGGAAGGGAGGGAGGAAAGGAGGAAGGAAAGAAGGAGGAAGGAAGGAAGGAAGGAAGGAAGGAGGAAGGAAGGAAGGGAGAGGACGATCAGCTGTTCTGACTATCAGCTGTTCCAGGATCCCCCTCGCTGTCTTACTGCTTCGCCCAGGAGAAAGGAAGGAAGGAGAGGAGGAAGGAAGAAAGGAGAGGAGGAAGGAAAGAAGGAGAGGAGGAAGGAAGGAAGGAAGGAAGGAAGGAAGGAAGGAAGGAAGGAAGGAAGGAAGAGAGAGGACGATCAGCTGTTCTGACTATCAGCTGTTCCAGGATCCCCCTCACTGTCTTGCTGCTTCGCCCAGGAGGAAGGAAGGGAGGGAGGAAAGGAGGAAGGAAAGAAGGAGGAAGGAAGGAAGGAAGGAAGGAAGGAAGGAAGGAAGGAAGGGAGAGGACGATCAGCTGTTCTGACTATCAGCTTTTCCAGGATCCCCCTCGCTGTCTTACTGCTTCGCCCAGGAGAAAGGAAGGAAGGAGAGGAGGAAGGAAGAAAGGAGAGGAGGAAGGAAAGAAGGAGAGAAGGAAGGAAGGAAGGAAGGAAGGAAGGAAGGAAGGAAGGAAGAGGACGATCAGCTGTTCTGACTATCAGCTGTTCCAGGATCCCCCTCGCTGTCTTACTGCTTCGCCCAGGAGGAAGGGAGGAAGGGAGGGAGGGAGGAAAGGAGGAAGGAAGGAAGGAGAGGAGGAAGGAAGGAAGGAAGGAAGGGAGAGGATGATCAGCTGTTCTGACTATCAGCTGTTCCAGGATCCCCCTCACTGTCTTGCTGCTTCGCCCAGGAGGAAGGAAGGGAGGGAGGAAAGGAGGAAAAAAGGAAGGAGAGGAGGAAGGAAAGAAGGAGAGGAGGAAGGAAGGAAGGAAGGAAGGAAGGAAGGAAGGAAGGAAGGAAGGAAGGAAGGAAGGAAAGGAGAGGATGATCAGCTGTTCTGACTATCAGCTGTTCCAGGATGCCCCTCGCTGTCTTACTGCTTCACCCAGGAGGAAGGAAGGGAGGGAGGAAAGGAGGAAGGAAAGAAGGAGAGGAGGAAGGAAGGAAGGAAGGAAGGAAGGAAGGAAGGAAGGAAGGAGTGGATGATCAGCTGTTTTGACTATCAGCTGTGCCGGGATCCCCCTCGCTGTCTTACTGCTTCACCCAGGAGGAAGGGAGGAAGGAGAGGAGGAAGGAAGAAAGGAGAGGAGGAAGGAAAGAAGGAGAGGAGGAAGGAAGATGAGGGAGGGAAGGAAGGAAGGGAGAAAAGGAAGGAAGGAGAGGAGGAAGGAAAGAAGGAAAGGAGGAGGAAGGAAGGAAGGAGAGGAGAAAGGCAAATGTGAAAAGAAGGAAGGAAGGAAGGAAGAAAAGGAAGGAAGGAAAGGAGAGGGGGAAAGAAGGAAGGAAGGAAGACAAGGAAGGAAGAAAAGGAGAGGAGAGGAGGAAGGAAAGAAGGAAGGAAGGAAGGAGAAGAGGAAGTTAAGAAGGAAGGAAGGAGAGGAGGAAGGAAAGAAGGAAAGGAGGAGGAAGGAAGGAAGGAAGGAAAGGAGGATGGAAGGAAGGAGAGGAGGAAGGAAAGAAGGAAGGAAGAAGAGGAGGAAGGAAAGGAGGAGGAAGGAAGGAAGGAGAGGAGGAAGGAAGGAAGGAAGGAGAGGAGGGAGGGCGGAAGAAAGAAAAGGAAGGCAGGAAGGAAAGGAGGAGAGGAGGAAGGAAAGAAGGAAGGGAGGGAGGGAGGGAGGAAGGAAGGAAGGAAAGGAGAGGATGATCAGCTGTTCTGACTATCAGCTGTTCCAGGATCCCCCTCGCTGTCTTACTGCTTCACCCAGGAGGAAGGAAGGGAGGGAGGAAAGGAGGAAGGAAAGAAGGAGAGGAGGAAGGAAGGAAGGAAGGAAGGAAGGAAGGAAGCAGTGGATGATCAGCTGTTCTGACTATCAGCTGTGCCGGGATCCCCCTCGCTGTCTTACTGCTTCATCCAGGAGGAAGGGAGGAAGGAGAGGAGGAAGGAAGAAAGGAGAGGAGGAAGGAAAGAAGGAGAGGAGGAAGGAAGGAAGGAAGGGAGAGGACCATCAGCTGTTCTGACTATCAGCTGTTCCAGGATCCCCCTTGCTGTCTTACTGCTTCGCCCAGGAGGAAGGAAGGAAGGAGAGGAGGAAGGAAGAAAGGAGAGGAGGAAGGAAGATGTGGAAGGAAGGAAGGGAGGGAGGAAGGAAGGAAGGAAGGGAGAGGATGATCAGCTGTTCTGACTATCAGCTGTTCCAGGATCCCCCTCACTGTCTTACTGCTTCGCCCAGGAGGAAGGAAGGGAGGGAGGAAAGGAGGAAGGAAAGAAGGAGGAAGCAAGGAAGGAAGGAAGGAAGGAAGGAAGGGAGAGGACGATCAGCTGTTCTGACTATCAGCTGTTCCAGGATCCCCCTCGCTGTCTTACTGCTTCGCCCAGGAGGAAGGAAGGGAGGGAGGAAAGGAGGAAGGAAGGAAGGAGAGGAGGAAGGAAAGAAGGAGTGGAGGAAGGAAGGAAGGGAGAAGACGATCAGCTGTTCTGACTATCAGCTGTTCCGGAATCCCCCTCACTGTCTTACTGCTTCACCCAGGAGGAAGGAAGGGAGGGAGGAAAGGAGGAAGGAAGGGAGGGAGGAAAGGAGGAAGGAAGGAAGGAGAGGAGGAAGGAAAGAAGGAGAGGAGGAAGGAAGGAAGGGAGAAGACGATCAGCTGTTCTGACTATCAGCTGTTCCGGGATCCCCCTCACTGTCTTACTGCTTCACCCAGGAGGAAGGAAGGGAGGGAGGAAAGGAGGAAGGAAGGAAGGAGAGGAGGAAGGAAAGAAGGAGAGGAGGAAGGAAGGGAGAAGACGATCAGCTGTTCTGACTATCAGCTGTTCCGGGATCCCCCTCACTGTCTTACTGCTTCACCCAGGAGGCTTCCCTGAGGCCCAGGAGGCAAAAAGGAGCATGCAGAGGAGCCGGGCTGGGGTGCTGTTCCCCCCTTGCTTCATTTTTGCCTTCCTGAGCCTTAGGGAAGCCTCCTGGGAGCAAAAACACCCCCCAGGAGCCTTCCCTGAGGCTCAGGAGGCCCCAAAATGAAGCATGGACCCCCTTGTGCTGCAAAAGAAAAAGAAGCCACGCCCACCCAGTCACATGGCCATGCCCACCTTGCCATGCCCACAGAACCGATTGTTAAAAATTTTGAATCCCACCCCTGCACCCCACACTACAAAACAGACTCCTCCACCCTCAACGTCCCCAAAAGGAGCCTTACCTTTGTAGTAGCTATCAGTGCAAGCGGTGTTGACCAAAGGGTTGGGGTTCTCGGTCTCCTCGTCTATCCTCAAGAGCACAGGGATGGTGGGATTCTGCCCGTCTTTCAAATTGAGCAAGGCCTTCATCAAACAGGTCTTGCCTGTCTTCCCATCTGGAAGAAAGAAAGCTTGGGTGATAGTCCGCCCGTCTTCCATCTTCCTAAAGCAGGGTTTCTCCGCTTTGGCCGCCTGAAGATGGGCAGACTTCAACTCCCAGAATTCATTGGGATATAAACCACTGGATGACCCTGTCAGTGTCGGTGGGAGTGTTCTTAGTGGTACCTTGATTAGGCTGTGGTTTAATGTAGGCCCCTGTACATAAGCAAATCCCATACTCCCTTCTAGCACTGATGATGTTACCAAGTTGGGTCATGAAATATCTGCAAGAAAATCACCAAGCTCAGAGAGCACCAAGGACTCCTTCACTGCCTCCTTTCTCCTCTTCTTCCTCCTCCCCCTCCCTTCTAGCACTGATGATGTTACCTAGTTGGGTCATGAAACGTCTGCATGAAAACTACCAAACTCAGAAAGCACCAAGGACTCCACAGTCAATTTCCTCTTCCTTCTCCTCTCTGCAAACCACCCTCCCTTCAAGCACTGATGATGTTACCCAGCTGGGTAATGAAATCTCTGCGAGAAAACCATCAATGACCCCAAATTTCACCTCCTCCCAACCCCCCTTCCTTTGTAGCACTGATGAAGTAGCACTAGTTGGGTCATAAAACGTCTTCAGGAAAACAACCAAACTCAGGGAGCCCCAAAGATTCCACAGATCCTCCTCTACCCCTTGATCTTCCTTCTCCTTTCTGCAACCACACCCCCTTCTAGCACTGATGACATCACCTAACTGGTTAATGAAATGTCTGCAAGAAAACCACCAAGCTCAGAGAGCACGAATGACCCACAGTGGTTGTCATCGTCATCCTCCTCATCCTTCTCCTTCTCGTCCCAACCTTCATTGCCTTCTAGCACTGATGATGTGACCTAGTTGGGTCACGAAATGTCTGCAAGGAAACCACCAAACTCAGAGAGTACCAAGGGCCCCACCGTTCCACTCTGAACTACAAAAATGATCTTTTCTTGGTAGTTTTATGAAGCTTATCTATTTTTTATGTTGATGTAAAGGTTGTGGTGGCTCAGAGGCTAAGACGCTGAGCTTGTCAATCAGAAAGGTCAGCAGTTCAGCGGTTCGAATCCCCAGCACCACGTAACGGAGTGAGCTCCCGTTCCTTGTCCCAGCTTCTGCCAACCTAGCAGTTCGAAAGCACATAAAAAATGCAAGTAGAAAAATAGGGACCCCTTTGGTGGGAAGGGAACAGCGTTCTGTGTGCCTTTGGCATTGAGTCATGCCGGCCACATGACCACGGAGACATCTTCGGACAACGCTGTGAAATGGAGATGAGCACCACCTCCTAAGAGCCATAAACGACTCGCACGTATGTGCGAGGGGAACCTTTACCTTTTAAGGCAAGAAAGTCAGCAAAAAAGTGATCTACCTCTGTATTTAGTGTCGGTGAGAAAGCTGGATGTTCTCTGCAGATAATCGCTCAGGCCGTTGAGCTGTTCTGGATCTCCTGCAACCACGGCTCCAAAAATACGGTCCCTGTCAAAGCGATTTGGGTCATCCGGTCTGCAGAGAAGGAAGGAAAGGAAAAGGATCCAGACGGGATTCGGTCTTACAGTCCTCTGGTCGATCCATTCGCTCTCTCAAGTGCTCCCCAGAAATCCCTCATCCAGGGATTCCCCTCATCCACTACAGGAATGTCCCCCAATAACCATGGCTGGGTGACTTTGGACCAATCACCAGAGACGGTGAGTTCTAGTCCTGCCTTAGCATGAAAGCCACTAGGTGCCTTTGGGCCAATCACCAGAAGATGGTGAGTTCTAATCCTGCCTTAACCATAAAAGATGGCTGGATGACTTTGGGCCAGTCCCACCCACCCTCTCTCAGGCCTCAGCCTAACCCACTGGGTGTTGTGGTTAGCCGACAGCAGGTGCAGATGGATGAGGAGAGCGATGACTCTGATGAGGGGCCAGGATCATCAGGGAGTGGACTGCTGCCTTCAGCGTTTGTGGGAGCTGACAGCAGTGACCAGGAGCTTCCCGAGGAGCCTGTGCCAAGTGCACCTCTGTGCAGGATGATTCGTAGAAGAAAACAGCTGGAGCAGCACAGGCGACTCGGGAGTAAGGATGCAATGTAATGGCCCTTCCCTCCAGGGAATATAAGCCTGGTTTCAAAAGGTTTTTGCTTTTGCAGAAAGCAAAAACGTTCGAATGACTCAGCATTGTGTGTGGCTTATCTGAAGAATTCTGTCAAGGCTTTTCTGGTTGGACTAATTGGCTGCAAGCCATTTTTTATCTACAAAGAAGTTATTTGTAGATTAAAGCTGAGAAGGTTTGAGTTGCTGTGTTTGTTTGAGATTTTCTTGCTGGTAACAGGGTTGGGTCAGAACACAGGGTTGTTGTTGTGGGGAAAATAGAAGGAGGAAGATGCCTTGGATGGGTTTACCATCTTGAGTTATTTGTAAAAAGAATAAATAACAAAGGCAGGAAACGAATAATAAAAACGAATAATTGGGTCGCGCATCGCTTTAAGATAACAGAATAACAGAGTTGGAAGGGACCTTGTGGGTCATCTAGTCCAATCCAAGTCCCAGATTCCTGGACTGGACTGCAAAGCAACCCATAAACTTTTGACATAGATCAATGCAAAAGTTCTCTCTGCTGGTGAAAATTATGGCAAAATAATTCCCACCTTGGTATCCACGATAAATGACTTACGTGACGAGTCCTGGCCGATAATTCAGATTCACCCGAATCCGGGGTGAGGGAGGGGCTTCCTTTTGGAAAGGGGTCTCCAAGGGTGGCTGTCCATGATCCACCCCAACGGGCCCCTTTGGGGCTGAGTTCGCATCCTCTTCAAGGCCGTCATCCGTCTCCAAGACACAGGGGGATTTCTTCATTGTTCAGGTTAGCAGGCTGGCAAGGGTGACAATGGCAGGTGGGACAAGGGCTGGACCCAGATGGCTGGCAGAACTGGACCAGGGCGGGGGGATTGTGGGGAAGGAGTTGGGCTCGATATGTGGGTCCGAGGGGGAGGCAGTCCACCTTCTCTCAGGAGAAGAGGAGGTTGTAAAACTGGCAAGCAAACAGAATGATGGAGGAGGAGGAGGAAGAGGAGGAGAGGCAATATAAGTCATCCTCAGCTTACAACTGTTTGTTTAGTGATCATTTGAAGATATAACGGCACTAATTTACAATCTGTTTTTCACATTTATAATCATTACAGCATCTATGTGGTCACGGGATCAAAATTCACAACTGGCTCCTGTTTGGAATGCAGTGGAGTGGAGTACAGTACAATAGAACAGAACAGAAAAAAAACAGTTAGAAGGAACCTTGGAGGGATTATAGTCCAATCCCCTGGCTTAAACTGGAAGCCCTAAAAAAGCCCTATATGTGAGTTTTGCTCCGAGTAGAGTAGAGTAGAATAAAATAGAATAGAATAGAATAGAATGAAGGAACTTTGTAGAGAAAGAAAGAGAGAAAGAGAAAGAAAGAAAGAAAGAAAGAAAGAAAGAAAGAAAGAAAGAAAGAAAGAAAGAAAGAAAGAAAGAAAGAAAGAAGGAAGGAAGGAAGGAAGGAAGGAAGGAAGGAAGGAAGGAAGGAAGGAAGGAAGGAGGGAGAGAGGGAGAAAGGAAGAAAAGAAAGATGAAAGGTCCGAGTTTAAGAAGGAAGAGTGGAAAAGAGAGAGGAAAGGAAGAGAAGGAAGAAAGGAAGGAAGGAGGGAGGGAGGGAAGGAAAAAAGGAAGGAAGAAGGGAGGGAAGGAAGGAAGGTCTAGAGTTTAAGAAGGAAGGATGGAAAAGAGAGAGGAAAGGAAAAAAAGAAGGAAGGAGGGAAGGGAGGGAAGGAAAAAAGGAAGAAGGGAGGGAAGGAAGGAAGGTCTAGAGTTTAAGAAGGAAGGATGGAAAAGAGAGAGGAAAGGAAAAAAAGAAGGAAGGGAGGGAGGGAAGGAAAAAAGGAAGGAAGAAGGGAGGGAAGGAAGGAAGGTCTAGAGTTTAAGAAGGAAGGATGGAAAAGAGAGAGGAAAGGAAGAGAAGGAAGGAAGGGAGAAAAAAAACGAAAGGATAGGGATGGAAGAAAGGAACAGCAATGGGGAGGAGAAGGAGAAGGAAGACAGCGAGAAGTATCCAAGCTGCTAGTCCTCAACCAACTGGGGGAAAAAAAACCCACCCCTCCCTTCTTCAAGAGAGCAAAGAAGTGTTCTAGCTTGAGGAACTCAAATCTCCCTTGGGTGATTTCGCCATTGCTCTTCCTCAAACAAGCCCTGCTTCCGCCACCAGAACTGAGGAAGCCTTACCTCCATTATCAAAACCCACACAAGCTGCTTCCTTGTGGGCTTGCCATTTGCCTGCTGTTGTGTTTGTGTGCGCGCGTGTGTGTGTGTGTGCAGCAGCCGACACAAGGTGAAGGAAGAGAGATTCGTTACAAATGGTTGCACGGATCCCGCCACCCCACCCAGTTTCCACCGGCAGAAAAATATTTCCAATTCATCAGCTGATCTAAATGCCGCCGACCTTCATTTGAGGGAGGGAGGATTATTTATTTACAACTCTAAAATAATAATAATTAAAAAAAAAACATTGCTGGACAAATTGAAAATATGATAAACAACCCTCCGAAATCTTCTTAAAATGTGATCTTAGGATCCGGGGGGGGAGGGGGGCGGAATCTCTCAAGATCCTCTCAGAGATCCACCAATTCAAAATTATTGGTCAGCCTGTGTTGAAAAACAATCCCACGAATTCAACCCCCACCAAATGAAGGTGCCAATCTTAACCCCAATATCCATCAATATAAACCTTACGAGTAGAAATGCCTTCTGGCGTCCTCTGTTTGTTCCCTGGGAGAATTACATTTAAGAAACCCTGATTCAGATAAACAGATTCTTACCTATCTGGTTCCTGGAAAAGAGGAGAATGGGTCTTGCCTCAGGCAGAAATCCCACCGGTTCAGCCCCCACCACTAAAGAGTTGCACGGCTCCTCCAAATGTAATCATACATTCCAACAGCAGCAAAGCAAAAAAATAAAATAAAAATAAAAATAAACAGCCTGGTTTTTTTTTCCTGCTTCTCGTCTAAAACGAAACTGTTAAGTCAGCGTTGGTCCTGCCCTCTGCACATGCTCTATAAAATCATCTCATTTATGAGCCAGGTGGTCTTATTTTAGGGTTGGGAGGAGATGATTTGGATCATTCAAGAAGACACCCACTGACAAGATGGGGTTTTCAGGATGCTCTTTGGATTATGAAGAAAATACTCACGGACAACGTGGTTTCCACGGTGCCTAAATTGTCCCCCAAATCTTTGGAATCTCCTTTGCGGGGATCTTCAGCGACCGAGTTTAGCAGGCGAATCCAAGAAATGGACTTGGTTTTGGGTCTGTGCAACCCTCCACACAACCTCCCTACTGCAAGATCGGTGGAAGCACAGAGGAAGAAGGGAGGAGGTTCCACCCAGCCCGAGGAAGCCTGGAGTATCTGTGCCAGCAAGGATATCGTAAATATTACTGAGAAGGAAGGAGGTAGAGGAAACGGGTCTCTGTGCCAGAAGACAAATGAGATCAGCAGGCCAAGCTGTTAAATGTGAGCATCGCTCCATCTCAGGATTGTGGTTAGAGACACCAAAAAAACATTAGCCGGCCTCTCTGCATTCAACCACCACTTGTCTCAAGTCGCAAAAAAATCCCCCAGAATCTCCAGGTTTTTTCTTCTCTTTTTTTTTTTTTGATCCTTGCGAGAATGTTTTTGTCTCCTGAGTTAGGTTTGTGTTAGGATTTCACACAGAGGGCTGTGAAAATATCTACAGACCCCTCACATCCTCCTCCTCTTCATTTAACGACCCCGTAATCCCTTGCAGGGTGGAGTTCTCGGCAACTGAATGGAGCAAGCGGGGTGTTTTTTTTTTTAATGGCCAGATGCCTTTCCTGTCACCAGGGTGGATATAGACCCCTCACATCCCCTGGACATAAATGGCTTCAACTTCAACCCTCCAAACGACGTGATAGGTTGCTGGGGGCTTGGGGGGGGAGTGGTTCGGGAGAACCCCTAGCTAAGATTCTGCACTGTTTGGAGAACCCTCAAATCCCACTCCTGTCTGGCCCCGCCCACCCACCACGCCCACCCCAGGAGTCTCCACAGGCCCATTTTGGATCCCAGGTAAGTATAAGGCCCACATGGAGGCTTGGGGAAGGCCAAAAATAGGCCTCTCGGAGCTTCTGGAAGACCACAAGTGGGCCCGTTTCTGGCCTCTGGAGGGCCTCTGGAGCCTGGGGGAGGCTGTTTTTGCCCTCCTGGAGGCTCCAGGAAAGCCTCTAGAGCCTCGGTAGGGCAAACACACACACACACACACACACCCGCTGTAGTGCAGGAGGCTGACTAGGCCATGCCCACCCAACAAGCGAGCAGAGATCCAGTTGCTGAAATTTTTGAAGCCAACCCCTGGAGTGGAGTCTAGATAACTGAATGGAGCAAGCAGAGTGTTTTAATGGCCAGATGCCCTTCCTATCACCAGGGTGGATACAGATCCCTCACATCCTGGATACTTCAACTCTCAAAACGATGTTATAGTGCACTGTGCACCAGATCAACTAGACCAGTGGCCCCCAACCTCTTTTGAACCAGGGACCGGTTTCACGATTATTTATTCTTCCACGCACCGGTACCTGAGTAACGCAAGACTCCACCGCCATCAGGACGGCTCTTTGTTCGAAGCCGCCCCCTCCCTTTGATGAAACTAAGGCGCAAGCACCCAAACGCTGCTATCCAACCAAAAACCCGGAAGCGCCATCGAAACAAGATGGCGGCGCCCAAGCTTTGTGGCCCGGTAAAAAATGATCCACGAACCGGTCCCAGTCTGGGGACCAGTGGTTGGGGACCCCTGAACTAGACACAAGGACAGTTCCCCCCCCCCATGCCATCCCTCTGCTAAACAACTCATTCCCACAATGCTATCAAACTATTTACTAAGACTGTGTTATTATTCTTCTTCTCATCGTTCCTTTTAACCTATCCCCTCTTCTCCTCATGACTATAACTTTGCTGCTTGTATCTTTATGGTTTGTATTGCACGTAGAATAGAATAAACAGAGTTGGAAGGGACCTTGGAGGTCTTCTAGTCCAACCCCCTGCTTAGGCATTTCAGACAAACAGTGATCCCATCTTGTTCCGGACTAGCAGGCTCGTAAACCTGCAAACCTGATTGGTCCGCTAACAGCGGATCGTGATTGGTCGCTCCAGACTAGTCCGATTGGCTGGTTAACGGGCTGCCGCGATTGGGCAAACCAAGCACGGTAAGCTTAAATCGTTGTCATTGGACGTTTAGCCGCAGCCAGCTCTATAAAAGGAGCTGCTGCGGCCAGGGCTTCTCGCCCAGATCAGAAGTCACTAATAAAGAGCTGAAGTTACTATCTGAGGTCTCGTCTCCGTTATTGCGCCCATCCTTCCAGACACAACACATCTCTTCTTAAAAACTTCCAGTGTTGGAGCATTTACAACTTCTGGAGGCAAGTTATTATTTATTATTTTATTTATAGTTTCGCTATTTAGTTTCCTAACAGGGTTTATCTTGATGGCTTATTTAGTATCCTGTGACTATCACTATGAATGTATTTAGGATGACTATGAGCATGATTTATCACTTAGAGCTTTGATGTACACACCAAGAGCTTACGCACCAAAGACAAATTCCTTGCGTGTCCAATCACACTTGGACAATAAAGAATTAAATTCTATTTTAGAGTCATCGAGATCATAGCTGGCATCTCTCCGTTCAACCACTGCCTGTCTCAAGTGGAAAATCTAAGTCTTCAGGCCTGAAAGGCGTTTCTTCTCCTTTTTTTGATCCTTGCAAGAATGTTTTTGTCCCCGGTCTTGAGTTTGTCATGTGAAATCCTGCCTGGGGAAGTCCCCATGGAATCAAGTGGATCATTGCTTAAAAAAAAACACCCCACACGTGATTTCTTTGAAAGGAAAGAGGCAAAAAGGAAACAAAACACACCCAAAAATGTGCAAAAGGGATGTGGTAAGGATCAGAAAGGTCTTTGAAGGCTTCTTTTGGGGCCCTGAGGGCGAGGGAATCCAGATAAAGGCCTGATGCTTTGTATGCTGACGTGCATGGATTGAGTATCGATTAAGTGTCTAGTCCTTAAGGAGGAGAATGCAACCAATTTTACTTTATTTTTGTAAATGTGGGTGGGGGGAATTAGGAGACTTAGAACTGGTCTTCATTTGGGGTGGGAGTGGGGGTGATGAAAATTGTACAGAGTGAGAGCAAGGAAGTTCTTGCATGAAATGAAATGAAATACATATGATATTATACAATAATACAATATATTATACAATATATTATACAATACAATGCAATATAATACAATACAATAAAGTGCAATGCTATATAATACAATACAATAAAATGCAATGCAATGCAATATAGTACAGTACAATATAATAAAATGCAATGCAATAAAATGCAATGCAATGCAATACAGTACAGTACAATATCATAAAATGCAATGCAATGCAATGCAATACAATACAATACAAATACAATACAAATACAATACAATACAATACAATACAATACAAATACAAATCAAATACAAATACAAATACAATACAATACAATACAATACAATACAAATACAATACAATACAAATACAAATACAAATACAAATACAAATACAAATACAATACAATACAAATACAAATGCAAATACAAATGCAAATGCAAATGCAAATACAATACAAATACAATACAATACAATACAATACAAATCAAATACAAATACAATACAATACAATACAATACAAATACAAATACAAATACAATACAATACAATACAATACAATACAAATACAAATACAAATACAAATACAAATACAATACAATACAATACAATACAATACAATACAATACAAATACAAATACAATACAATACAATACAATACAAATACAAATACAAATACAAATCAAATACAAATACAAATACAAATACAAATACAAATACAAATACAAATACAAATACAAATACAAATACAAATACAAATACAATACAAATACAGGTTGCCCTTGACTTAAGACTACCACTGAGTCCAAGATTTCTGTTTCTAAAGTTGAACAGTGAGTTTTGCTGCATTTTACGACCTTCCTTGCCACAATGCAGTGAATCTCTGCAGTGGTTCAGTTAGTGACATGGCTTCCCCGTGGACTTTGCTTCCTAGAAAGTCATAAAAAGGGATTGATCGTTTGATCCCGAGGACACCGCAACCATCACAAATACGAACCATTTGCCAAGTGACTGAATTTGGATCGCAAGACCATGGGGCTGCTACAATGGCCGTAAGTGCAAAAACCAGTCGTAATTCACTTTTTTCAGGGCCCTTGTCACTTCAACCAGTCACGGAACGAATGTAAGTTGAGGACTACCTGTGTAATACAGTACAATCCAATCCAATCCAATCCAATGCATTTCTTATTATTTATTAAATCAGTCCCGCACTGAAGGGAAGGTTGTCATCTCTTGTCCCAAAGATACTTTTTTGCAAGAGGCAACTGGACTTTCTTTTGAAGTCGTTTTGCTTCTCATCCAAGAAGCTTCTTCAGCTCTGACTGGATGGTGGGGAAGGGGAGGATTTATACTCCTTTCAGACAGCTGGTCATTTGCATCCTTTTTAGGGAGTCTTTGAGGCCACTTGGAGGTTTGTCTCTGTCCTCAAGGTCACCTGAGTGGTGTAAATAGGTGTGGAAGGACCCATTTATCTGAGGACGCAGACAAACCTCCAAGTGGCCTCAATGACTCCCTAAAAAGGCTGAAAATGACCAACTCTCTGCAAGGAGCATCGATTCTTCCATAAGCCGAGGACTATCTGGGGTTCATGTCTGCTCAAATGGGCAATTGTCAAATAAGACCACGGATATTCTTTCAATCCCACGGTGGCGTTTCCCATTTTTAGCCATTTAAATTATGTGGACTTCAACTCCCAGAAATTCTCCAGCCAGCCATGTTGCCTAGGGAATTCTGGGAGTTGAAGTCCACCCACCTTAAAATGGAGAAAATTGGAGACACTGCCCTGGAGAACACAAACATCACTTTTGCAGCTTTTAGCTACAGCCATGGCAGATGTTATTCTGTATCATTCATTGAGCAAAGTGCAATATACTTTCGTTAAGATGTGCCATGGGCAATTTATTTTTATTAAGACAGTCAATTTATTCTCCAAAACACCCAAAGGTGTTGGAAATTAATCCAGAAGAGACGCTTCTTAACAGTGAGGACAATTAACCAGGGGAATTACTTGTAGGTGCTTCATCCCTGGAGGTTTTTAAGAGACTGGACAGCCATTTTTCTGAAATGGTGTCGGGTCTCCTGCTGTTGTGGTTCACCAGCAGCCTGTGCAGATGGCAGTGGAATCAGACAGTGGGGAAGAACGGGGAGAGGATTTGGACGAGAGTCCTGCGTCCAATGCAGAGATGGGGCCAGGAGAATTTGGAAGTTATGTGCTGACTCAGCAGCCTCCAGAGTCTGGCAACAGCAAGGCAGAGGAACAACGGGGGCCTGTTCCCAGTGCATGGGTGCACAGAGCTGTTAGAAGGCAAGAGCAGCTGAGACAAAAGGGGCGACTCGGGAGTAAGGCTGGGAGGTGATTGCCCCTCCTATAAGGTATAAAGGACAGATGAAGGTGAAGAAACCTTTGCAGAAAGCAAAGACGTTTGTTCTGTTCGGATTAATCCTTGAAGCTCTGTGTGGACTTCCTACTTCGGTTGGTTTTTTTAATAATTCATTTGGCACTTTAGTTGTTGGCAGCAATTAAAAGGAGAGAAAGGTGGGTGCTTATCTTGAGGGACTGTTTGGGACTCATTACAGGCTGGGAATGAACATAATTCCCAGTATTGCAATAAAACAAGAGTTGTTTTAATTAATTAATTAATTAATTAAGCGTGTGCTTAATTACGGTTCCGGGAAACCTTGGTCAGAACACCTGCTTGAACAAGGGGCTAGACTAGAAGACCTCCAAGGTCACTTCCAGCTCTATGCTGATTCTGATTCACCCTAACACACATTCCCTTCCCTGAATCCGTGCTTTTCATCCTAATATTCAATATGATGACGTACCTTCAACATTCCTCTTGCCAAGTTCTGCGTTAGCTGGCCCCCTTTCTGGGAAAATTCAGGACAGTCCAAATTAATGGCTTGTTTTTCTGGTCTGCCTTCCAACACATCAATATATTTTTGCTCAGAGAAAATATTGTGTAGGGTTAATCTACTTTGCAGCTGCTGATAAAGAAAAGAAAAATATTTGTTTCAGTTGGACTGCAACAATTCTTGTTCCCAGAGAAGGGTGGAAAAAACCCTTCACAAGATGCATGAATGCAACCAGGTTTGTAGCTTAGCTTAGCCCAGGGGAGAAATCAGACATGGCTATTTTTCAAGTATTGTCTTCTTTTCCGTGTATTGTCTTCTTGGTATCCATTGTTGTTTGGCAGTGGTTCTGCTTCTTGCTCAGCTGCAATTTCTTGCGGTGCAAACGTTTCTCCTTCCTGCTCCATTTCCTGAGTATCACTTAGTTGGTCGCTCCCTTCGAGCAGGTTCCCTGGAACTTCATCTTCTTCCGTACCTTCCCCCCCCCTCGGTTTGGTCATGGGGGAGTTGTTGACTGGCCGTTGTGAGTCGTGACCGTAATTGGTCGATATGCCGTTTCCACAGTTTATTGTCACAGCATTTCACTACGTAGGATTTGGGGCCGGTCACTCGTACTACTGTCGCCTCTATCCATAACAGGTCGCCCGATAAGTTTCGTGCGTAAACGAGGTCTCCTACCTGGAAGGTGAGACAGCGGCTGCTGGATCCTATTGGCTTTTCCGGTTCGTAAGCAGGGTGTAACCGGTTGAGGTGGGAACGGAGTCTTCGTCCCATCAGTAGTTCGGCGGGAGTTCTGCCGGTGACACTATGTGGAGTTATGTGTTGCAAAAAGAGAATTTGGTTGACCTTGTCATCGATATTGTCATAGTCCACTTTTTGCAAGGTCTTTTTAACAAATTGGACCATGCGTTCAGCTCGGCCATTGGTCGCAGGGTGCGCAGGCGAGGTGAGCGCATGGCGGATGCTGGGGTCAGCGAGGTACTGCTCAAACATTAGTGCCGTAAACTGTGGCCCATTATTGGATACCAGGACATCTGGCAATCCGTGGGTTGCAAAGAGTCTGTTTAGAATCTTGATCACCGCCTCGGAGGTCGTAGCCGTCATACGATGAATTTCTAACCAATTGGAGTATGTGTCGACTGTCAGCAGGAAGGTATAGCCCTTGGTTGGCCCCGCGAAATCCAGGTGGATTCTGGACCAGGGTCCACGTGGTGTCTCCCATTCAGTAGGCATGGCTTTTGGTGGGGCGTTGCTGACTTGTTGGCAATTGGAACATGCTTTAACCCACTGTTCGATTTGCTGGTCCATGCCCGGCCACCATGCGTAGCTTCGTGCAAGCGCCTTCGTTCGCACGATGCCGGGGTGGCCCTCGTGCAGAATTCGCAGCACCGTCTTCTGGAGTCGCTCTGGGACAACGACTCTATCGCCCCAGATGATACAGCCTTTTTGGGAAAAAAGTTCAGTCTGTCGAGATTTGAATGGTGCGAAGTCATCTGGTACTTGGTCCAATGGCCATCCAGGTTCTACCCAGCCTAGGACTCGAGCTAGGGTGTGGTCTCGTTTGGTTTCTCTCGCGATGTCTCGGGCGGTCATAGGTGGCGAGTTGAGTGTTTCGATCTGCAACGTGGTTGCCGTTGGTGCCGGATCGTCGAGAGTCTCTGGAAGCAGTGCTCGGCTTAATGCGTCAGCGTGGGGAATGGCTTTCCCCGGTCGATATTGCAGCCGATAATTATAAGCAGCTAGGAATTCTGACCATCGGGTCATTCTAGGGGATAATATGTAGGGGGTTGGCTTGTCCCCGGCAATTATCCCTAGCAACGGTTTGTGGTCAGTTATAATGGTAAATGTCCTTCCATACACATATTCATGAAATTTTTTTACACCTGAAACGATTGCGAGGGCTTCTTTATCAATTTGTCCATAGTTCCGCTCTGCTTGTGAGTCTTCGAAAAGTATGCAACAGGGGCTTCGTTCCCATTAGGCAGTACATGGCTCAAAATGGCGCCCACCCCAAAAGGCGATGCATCGCAGGTTATAACTAACGGCAAAGTCTCGTTATACTGCATAAGTACAGAGTCAGATGTGAGCAGTTTTTTAACATTCTGGAACGCTTGCTCTTCCCGGTAACCCCATACCCACAATGCTTTCTTATCTAATAATCAGTGTAACGGTTCAGCGACAGTTGCCTTGTGCGGTAAAAATACATTATAGAAATTAATGAGGCCTAAGAACGCCTGGAGATCGACCTTGTTGCATGGCATGGGAGCATTTTGGATCGCTTTTAATTTACTCTCGATAGGATGAATGCCCTGGCTATCAATCAGGTACCCTAGAAACTCTACATTGTCAGTATACAATTGACATTTATTTTTTTTTCACCTAAAGTCCGGCCTCTTGGAATTTTTTTAGAACGCATTTCAAACGATCCTGTAAGATTTTTTGGGTAGGGGCTGCAATTAATACGTCATCAAAATACGGGACCACGCCCTTGATTCCTTGTAATAACCTTTCCATAAGGCTCTGGAAGATCCCCGGGGCTACACTAACTCTGAATTGCAATCGGGTACATTTAAAGGCACCTCTGTGCGTTACAATTGTTTGGGCTTGAGACGTTTTTTCATCCACTGGTAATTGTTGATAAGCTTGAGCTAAATCCAATTTAGCGAAAACCTTACCACCCCCCAAGGAATGGAGGAGGTGCTGCACTACCGGAACTGGATACGCATTCTGCTGTAGGGCGTGGTTCAAAGTGGCCCGGTAGTCCCCACAAATTCGGATTGACCCGTCTGGCTTAATGGGTGTTACAATAGGGGTTTCCCATGGAGAGTGATCGATGGGCTTCAACACCCCTTGAGCAATTAGCTTGTTGAGTTGTTCGTCGATTTTTGCTTTTAGAGCGAACGGAACTCGACGGGGCTTCAAGCGAATGGGAGCTACTTTTGGATCTAGACTGAATGAGATCGGGGTCCCCTTATACTCGCCTAAGCTGTCCGTGAAGACGTCACTGAACTCAGAGATAAGGTCTTCCTCCCAATCACAACCACCGACTCAGTTCACGCCGGCCACTTCAATGCCGAGTGGCACGAACCATTGGAGGCCTAGTAGGCTAGGCCTATCTCTATCAATGACCGTTAGAGGTAACTACGCTGTATGCTTCTTGAAGGAGACTCGGACTCGGCAGGACCCGACAACGGGGATTCGATTTCCTTGGTAGTCCTTGAGGATGAGGCGTTAAAATTGGAGGTCTTGGCATTGAATTGTGGGGATGAGTTGCTTGAGTGTCTTCCAAGACACCATCGAGAGGGACGATCCCGAGTCGACCTCCATGTGGCAAGGCTGGTTCTAGATGGCTACCATGACTCGGATTTTCTTAGTGTCCAAAACTGAGGCGTGACCGATAGTGATAGTATGGTGAGCCTCTTCTCTTTGCAAAGCTCGATTTCTGTAGGAGTGGTTTACTGGCTCTCGCCTTACAGGATGGTTTCCTGTCGATTGGCGATAGTTGGCTGCTTTTGAGGCCTGGCTGAGTCCTGGTAAGCTGCGGCAGACCCGGCCGATGTGGCCTCGTTTCCCTCACTCATGGCAGAGTGCGTCGCGGAATTTGCATTCGGCCCTGGCATGGTTGGCTCCACAGCCAGCGCAAGGGTGTAAGGGCTTCGGGCGAGGGTCCCGGTCGGACCGCAGTCGATGGACCCCTTCTTCGTCGCTGTCTGACGACGAAGAGAGGTCATCGTGGTGCGTTGTTAATAGCTGCCCTTCTGTGCTAGGTGAGATTTCGCTGGCCGGTGGTGGTACCGGAGTGCGGCTTCGCCGTAGTTGTGCAGCCGACCTTTTGGTCGCCTCCGCAGCCGTGGCTTCGGTGACGGCGTCAGCAAGGCTGATGTCGCCTTTCACCATCAGTTTGCTTTGCACGCCTAGTGCATCTAATCCCAGAACTATTCGATCTCTAAGTGCTTCTTCTAAATCAGCGAACCCGCAGAGGCCCCCTAAATTTCGGAGGTCCGACACGAAATCGGCCACGCTCTCCCCTTTTTGTTGGCTTCTCTGATAAAACTCATGGCGCCTCATGAGTGTAGGCACGGTTGGCGCGTAATGGTCTCTCAGGATGGGTTCGAGGTCGTCCCAGCTCATGGCTTTCACTTCTCGAGGTTTGGCGAGTGCTTTAACCATCTTAAATATGGCTGGGCCGCAATGCGTCAGGAACAGCGCCCTTTTCTTTGCTGGTGTGGTGTCCTTCAAGTTATTCGTCTCGAGAAACATTTGGAAGCGATCCATGTAGGATTCCCAATCCTCTTGGTTTGGATCGAATGGAGTGGGTGGTACGATGCTGCCGGACATGGTTCCATTGTTGGCGTCGTCTATCACGTGCTCGGTATTGCTTCCTGGCTTCTTCGGTTCAGACGTCTCCACATCCCACCCTCGTCGCCAGTGTTAAGTACTGAACATGGGTCGGAGTAAATGGAGACAGCCTCTGAATAGTGAACTTTCAGCTCTTTATTTGCATAGTGACTTCTCAAAAAAACAACAGTGAACTCTGCCTTATATAGGCAACCCCTGTGAGAATTGTCCAATAACGAACTATGAACGCTAGCTCTTTTAACCAATAAGAATTCTCTGTTAAGGGCCAATTGGATTCCTCAGAACTAACTAATCCGATCTGGCCGCCTAACAGCCAATCAGAAGTGCAGGGCCAGAACCCTGCACTTTACCTCAAGCTCATACTTTATTAACTATGGTACATACACAAGAGTTACAATGGAGACTATGAAATGGATGCACAAAAAGAAGTGGCAAACCAACCGATAAGCTGTCTGTAAATTTATGGAGGATGTTTTTATGTTTTATGTCTTATGTGTTTCTGTCCGTTGTTAAAATCAATAAAACTTTTTTTCAAAAAAAAAAAAAGAGGGGAGGACTTCCACTCCCAGAATCCCCCAGCCAGGATGCTTTCAGAGGGGAAGACTTCCACTCCCAGAATCCCCAGTCAGGATGCTTAAAGAGGGATGGACTTCCACCCCCAGAATCCCCCAGCCAGCCTGCTTTAGGAGGGGTGGACTTCCACCCCCAGAATCCCCCAGCCAGCCTGCTTTAAGAGGGGAGGACTTCCACTCCCAGAATCCCCCAGCCAGGATGCTTTAAGAGGGGAGGACTTCCACTCCCAGAATCCCCCAGCCAGGATGCTTTCAGAGGGGAGGACTTCCACTCCCAGAAACCCCAGCCAGCCTGCTTTAAGAGGGAAGGGGCTCCCACTCCCAGAATCCCCAGTCAGGATGCTTAAAGAGGGATGGACTTCCACCCCCAGAATCCCCCAGCCAGCCTGCTTTAGGAGGGGTGGACTTCCACCCCCAGAATCCCCCAGCCAGCCTGCTTTAAGAGGGAAGGGGCTCCCATCCCCAGCCAGGATGCTTTAAGAGGGGTGGACTTCCACTCCCAGAATCCCCCAGCCAGCATGCGTTAAGAGGGAAGGGGCTCCCACTCCCAGAATCCCCCACCCAGCATGCGAGGACTTCCACTCCCAGAATCCCCCAGCCAGCATGCTTTAAGAGGGGAGGACTTCCACTCCCAGAATCCCCCAGCCAGGATGCTTTAAGAGGAGAGGACTTCCACTCCCAGAATCCCCCAGCCAGCATGCTTTAAGAGGGGAGGGCTTCCACTCCCACAATCCCCCAGCCAGAATGCTTTAAGAGGGGTGGACTTCCACTCCCAGAATCCCCCAGCCAGCATGCTTTAAGAGGGAAGGGGCTCCCACTCCCAGAATCCCCCAGCCAGCATGCTTTAAGAGGGGTGGACTTCCACTCCCAGAGTTCCCTGAGGTCAAGTGATTGAAATTCAGACACTGGGCAACTGGTTCATATTTATGACGGTCGCAGTGCCCCAGGATCACGTGATCCCCTTTTGCGACCTTTTGATAAGCAAAGTCAATTGGGAAATCAGATGCACTTAACAATGATGGGACTAATTTAACAACTTTGGTGATTCACTTAACAACTGTGGCATGCAAGGTCGTAATATGGGGCAAAACTCACTGAACCACTGTCTTGCTTAGCAATGGAAATATGACCAGCGGTGGCCGTAAGTCAAGGACTATCTGTAAAAGGAGAAAAGAAAGTCAAACCGTTTATGAACATTTCGAATTTAGAATTTTCCGGAGGAAGGAGAAAGAGAAAGAGAGGAAGAGGAAAAGGAGGATGGGACAGCCAGGAAGGCCTTTTGCACAACTGGAGTTGTGTGCCCCTTGTGTCCTTTCTCGGATCAGGGATACCCTGTGCAGAGTCAGTCAGGCTTTGGTCATCTCTTGGCTGGATTACTGCAATTCGCTCTTTGTGGGGCTGCCCTTGGAGAGTATCCAGAAGCTACAGCTGGTTTATAAGACAACAGTTTTTAGATTTGCACCAGGGATATCGTTCTTTCAAAGCCGCATTGGCTGCCAGAATGCTCCCGGATTCTATTCAAGGTGGTGGATCCTGTTATTTTTATTTTATTTTTATTTTTTTATTTCTTTATTTCTTTATTCTATTCTATTCTATTCTATTTTATTTTAATTTAATTTGTTTGATTTGTCAATCACTTACAAGATAATAGGTATAAGTATAAACGTGAGTAAGAATACAGGAAATGGGGACGAATAAATGGGGACAATAGGATAGGAACAGTAGGCACGATTGTGCACTTATGCACAATCTTAGAAATGGGGTGAGGACAATAGTGGATAGTTTAAGGTTAAAGGAGTGGGGGGGGGTTTGAGGATGTAACAACAGAGTCAGGTAGTGCATTCCAGGCATTGACCACTCGATTGCTGAAGTCTTACTTTCTGCAATCAAGTTTGGAGTGGTTAACATTGAGTTTGTATCTGTTGTGTGCTCTTGTATTGTTCAGATTGAAGCTGAAGTAGTCATTGACTGGTAGGACATTGTAGCAGATAATTTTGTGTGCTACGCTTAAATCCAACCGTAGGCAGCGTAGTTCAAGGTGTCCAAGCCCAACATCTCAAACCTGGTGGTGTAGGACAGTGGCCCCCAACCTTTTTTGAACCAGGGACCGGTTTCACAATTATTTATTCTTCCACAGACTGGTACCTGAGTAACACGAGTCTCCACCACCATCGGGACGGCTCTTCGTTTGAAGCCGCACCCCCCCCCTTCGACAAAACTAAGGCGCGAGCACCCAAATGCCGCTTTCCAACCGAAAACCCGGAAGCAACCAAAAACCCGGAAGCACCGTCAAAACAAGATGGCGGCGCCCAAGCTTTGCGGCCTGGTAAAAAACGATCCACAGACCGGTCCCACTCCGGGGACCGGTGGTTGGGAACCCCTGGTGTAGGGTATTCTGTTGCGAGCAGAGAGGCGTAGTAACTCTTCTCATTAAATTCTTCTGGACTCATTCAATTGTATTAATGTCCGATATACAGTGCGGATTCCAGACAGATGAGTTGCATTTGAGTATTGGTCTAGTAAAGGTTCTGTGTACCGTAGTTAGCAATTCAATATTTCCGGAGGAGAAACTTTGTAATATTAGATGCAGGACCCCCTCTGGGAACAATGATCTTGCTTAGCAACGGAAATTTGGGTTTCCATTGTGATCGCAGGTCCAGGATGACCTGTATTTCCCTAAGAATTATTGTCTTAATTGAAACAAACATGTCAGTTATGTGTAGAAATGTTGAAAAAACTTATGAGAACTGAGCACTTTAAAGTTATTTCGGGGTTAGAGGTTAGAAATTGAGACTCCTCTCCTCTGCTTGTGTTCTGCATTTGGAAGAGATTTCTTCTCAGGTGGGGAGGGGGAGTAGAACTCCTTAGCATCAGAGCGTGTTAATAATAATAATATAGGAAATATTAATGCTCTGGTGGTCATTTCGAAAAATCCTTTCTAAGTAAGCACCTAGAAGCCAAGAGGAACATATGGGCCAAATTTCAAGTTTGTAAGCTTTACGGTTCTGGAGATTTTGTGATGATGCGTGAGTAGTGTTAGGAATAACAAGGTTACCTAACGTAGTTTGGGTAAAGTAATATATATAAACTATGATAGTAAGTTTAAGTGTGTGTCACTTTAAACTGCAAAGCATGTAATTTTGGGTGCGGTTGTGAAACCGCCATAAGAGGGAGCAAGAGAACTTGCTTGCTTGCTGGAATTACTGGATTGATGGTTTGTTAACTGCGTGTTCCCTGCTGCTGAGTTTTTTGAACGTCGAAGGAAGAAAGGAGGTTTGACTTCTTCATATCTCTACTGCGAGGAGATATATTACTGGACTAATATTTGTAAGTTTACTGACCTTTTTTTCGACACTGGACTTTGCAACTGAATAATCCTCGAACGGACTGAACTAATGAATGATATATAGACTGTTTTGACTATGCTAAACCTCTTACTGGAATAAACTATTTAACTAGCACAGTGTATCTGTTTTACTGAGTGTAAGCTACAAAAATGTTTATCTCACATATTTGCCTGCCTGCCTGCCTGCCATGCACATTCTGCTAGGGTGTATCCCTAACACTGGTTATGGGCCCAGGTGCACAGTCAGACTAACCAGGATATAACAGGCTTATATAAAGTGAGAGTTAGTGTAGTTACACAATACTGTAAACAGACAGCTGTGTTTTATTAATTATAGTTTAATATCCAGAGAAAGATGGCACAAGTCAATTTACCAAGTTTGTCTCTAATATCCAAACTGGATGGAACAAACTATGTTTCATGGTCTATGAAATGCAGTCTACTTCTACGCAGAGAAGGTTTGTGGAGTATAATTCAAAACCCACCAGAGGTAGATAATGCCCAGAAAATACAAGAATATAAACTGAAGAATGAGCAAGCTCTCTGTATAATAGGACTGACACTCTGTGACCAGCAGCTTGTCCATATTTGTGGAGAAGAAACAGCTGCAAAATGTTGGGAGAATTTAAAGATTTTTGTTCGAGACAGTGTAGGAGCACATATAAATCTTACACGGAAGCTGTTCAGAACACATCTTCAAAAGAATGGAGACATGGTTGACTCATATAAACACTATGAAGAGGATTTTTCAGGAACTGCATGAAAAAGAATTTATCTTCACAGAACTACATCAGGTTTATATAATTTTGTCTTTGTTAGATGAGAGCTATGACGACTATGTAACTTCACTGGAAGTACTGCCAAAAGATAACCTCACATTAACTGACATTACTGGCAGATTAATTGAAGAAGCCCAGAGAAGGCTTGAAAGGGATCAACTAGGAAGGGAACAACCACAAGAAGAGGAATTATCTTCGACAGCCTATACAATTAGAAAATGTTTTAATTGTGGAGGAAAAGGACATTTGGCTAGATTCTGCAAGAAAGGAAAACGCCACAATGCCAGCCAGAATGCTAAAAGGCATCAAAAAGATGAAAAATGCTTAGAGTTAGCCATGTATAGCAACGAAACGAAAGATAAGATTTGTTAAGATGTCCACGAGTTCACAACAGATATCGTTAGCTAATTTCTTCCCCTTCAAAAGCAGTTTTTTTTACTAATGGATTGTTGTTCTAGGTAAAATCTTGAGTTTTTGGAGGCAACTGTTTCCCTGAAAATAAAACCGTTGGGTTTTTTTGGCCACCCAAAAAATCACCAGGTCTTATTTTCGGGGGAGTCATCCACCAACAACCCTCACTAGCATGCACTGCCCCAGAGGCCTTCAGGAATTACTTCTGTGGCTGACAAGGCTTTCCTGAAGGCCTCTGCAGCCAGTAATGGCTCCGGATCAATCCAGAGCTTAGTCATCAACTACAGAGTAGGAAAGCCTTGCCAGTCTTACTGGCTGCACAAATGGATCTGCAAGGTAAGCATGGGGTGTGTGCGCAAGGCCTGGCTACAACTGTTGCAGTAGTAGTAGGGCAGCTCCCCCCTCCATCCCCAACATAGCTTAATTTTTAACCATGCACTCTGGAATGGGCAGGATCTTAATTAGGGCTTATTTTGGGGGGTAGGGCTTATATTGGGCACACATGGCAAAATCAAGCTAGGACTTGCTTTCAGGGTAGGTTGTATTTTCAGGGAAACGTTAAAGACGAGCCTTAATACTGAGATGGAAAGTTCTTTATCTGCAAACTTGACAGTGACAATCTAACAATTATAGTTATTCCTTCCCCCACTAACAAAATGGAGTTGCACATTTTGCCAGCATATAGTTCTGTGCCAATATAAAATTTTATATTGTGGATAAAATTGTACATTCCTTTCAGATCTATTTTTTTCCTCCCAAAAAGGAACTGCTAAGACTCAAATTAAACTAGGCCAAGTATATACGTTACCTGTAAGACCTCGAGTTAACAACTGTAATGGAGCCTGCCCATCAGTCTTAACTCATGACTAAGCTAAATCAAGTCATCCATGTGGTGATACAGTGGTTACAATGCAGTATTGCAGGCTAATTCATTGCCCATAGCCAGGAAGTTAGATCCTGAGTGGCTCAAGTTTGACTCAGGCAGCCATCCTTCCGAGATTGGAAAACGAGGACCTGGATTATTGGGGGCAATAGGCTGTGATCAGTTTAGAGGGATGTAAAGCAGCAAGTCAGTCAGTCAATGTGTTATTGCTATATTATGAACCTGGGTTTTGGCTTGTGGTGGTTATGTAAACACCAACAGTGGAGCAAACCAGAGATTTGCTTGGTTTTGACAGAACTGTCATAAAACATGGTCATATGATATTACAAACAGCCGTAAATACATAACTGCAGGGGAAAAACCAGTCAAAACTTCAAAATTGGATGGATCTTAATGGTGATGAAGATTGTCATCCTGGTAGTCGTCTAAAAGTTGAGTAATGGTAACTGGGTTCCTTTTGTTGATTTGAAATGGTTCACTATTTATCAAGAAGCTTCAGTCCCAGCAAGCAGCAAAATGTTTAAAAACCAAGAAAAGTCCAGTTGCCATGATTCAGCTTTCAGACAACTGGTTCTTACAGTAGGTGCACCCCAGAGGTCCAGTGTAATTTCCAACTGTCACTAAGTGACCAGTTGTAAGTCAAATATTACTTATACATGTATTTTTCTGTGGTGACAGAATAGGTGCTGTCTCACCAAGTACCACTGTCCTTTCATCACAATGCATTTTTGTTCCTTTCCTGTAGAAATGTGACCTAAGGCTACCAGAGTGGTTTCCAATTCATTACTGAAATTATTCATTACATTTTTCTGTTCTCTAAGAGCAAAGATCCCAAACTGAACTACCATCTTTTCTCAAACTTTGAAACAATTCATTAGCCACTTCATGAACCTATATGTAAACCTAATTGTGGTGATACAAAGAATTGATCCCTTCAGGAATGCAAAGCACACAAGGATTTGTACCATAGTACATGATGTCTACATAGAATATTTTCTACAAACAATCTGAAATATTTATCTTAATCTGGGGAGTGTTTTATAGTTTTAATATTTTTTTGACAGAATTAGGAAGAGACATTAACAAAGGAGTTACTACTAAGTAATGTGCAACAGAAAACTTTATTAGCATTGACACAAACAGTCTAGCAGTTACTGGAAACTTGCATTAACCTTACAATACTAAGCCATTATACTGCTACAGTGCAACCAAATGTTATTGGCAACTTGAAAATTGTTCAGAACATCTAAATGCCTCCTCTCAGACGCAGGACAAGATGGAGAGTGGACTCCTTTTGGATGTTGTAGTCGGAGAGGGTGCGGCCATCTTCCAGCTGCTTTCCGGCAAAGATCAGCCTCTGCTGATCAGGGGGAATGCCTTCCTTGTCCTGGATCTTGGCCTTCACATTCTCAATGGTGTCACTGGGTTCCACCTCCAGGGTGATGGTCTTCCCAGTCAAGGTTTTCACGAAGATCTGCATCCCACCCCTCAGACGCAGGACAAGATGGAGAGTGGACTCCTTCTGGATGTTGTAGTCGGAGAGGGTGCGGCCATCTTCCAGCTGCTTTCCGGCAAAGATCAGTCTCTGCTGATCAGGGGGAATGCCTTCCTTGTCCTGGATCTTGGCCTTCACATTCTCAATGGTGTCACTGGGTTCCACCTCCAGGGTGATGGTCTTCCCAGTCAAGGTTTTCACGAAGATCTGCATCCCACCCCTCAGACGCAGGACAAGATGGAGGGTGGACTCCTTTTGGATGTTGTAGTCGGAGAGGGTGCGGCCATCTTCCAGCTGCTTTCCGGCAAAGATCAGCCTCTGCTGATCAGGGGGAATGCCTTCCTTATCCTGGATCTTGGCTTTGACATTCTCAATGGTGTCACTGGGTTCCACCTCCAGGGTGATGGTCTTCCCAGTCAAGGTTTTCACGAAGATCTGCATCCCACCCCTCAGACGCAGGACAAGATGGAGAGTGGACTCCTTTTGGATGTTGTAGTCAGAGAGGGTGCGGCCATCTTCCAGCTGCTTTCCGGCAAAGATCAGCCTCTGCTGATCAGGGGGAATGCCTTCCTTATCCTGGATCTTGGCTTTGACATTCTCAATGGTGTCACTGGGTTCCACCTCCAGGGTGATGGTCTTCCCAGTCAAGGTTTTCACGAAGATCTGCATCCCACCCCTCAGACGCAGGACAAGATGGAGAGTGGACTCCTTTTGGATGTTGTAGTCAGAGAGGGTGCGGCCATCTTCCAGCTGCTTTCCGGCAAAGATCAGCCTCTGCTGATCAGGGGGAATGCCTTCCTTATCCTGGATCTTGGCTTTGACATTCTCAATGGTGTCACTGGGTTCCACCTCCAGGGTGATGGTCTTCCCAGTCAAGGTTTTCACGAAGATCTGCATCCCACCCCTCAGACGCAGGACAAGATGGAGAGTGGACTCCTTTTGGATGTTGTAGTCGGAGAGGGTGCGGCCATCTTCCAGCTGCTTGCCGGCAAAGATCAGCCTCTGCTGATCAGGGGGAATGCCTTCCTTGTCCTGGATCTTGGCCTTCACATTCTCAATGGTGTCACTAGGTTCCACCTCCAGGGTGATGGTCTTCCCAGTCAAGGTTTTCACGAAGATCTGCATCCCACCCCTCAGACGCAGGACAAGATGCAGGGTGGACTCCTTCTGGATGTTGTAGTCGGAGAGGGTGCGGCCATCTTCCAGCTGCTTGCCGGCAAAGATCAGCCTCTGTTGGTCTGGAGGAATGCCTTCCTTATCCTGGATCTTGGCCTTCACATTCTCAATGGTGTCACTTGGCTCCACCTCTAGGGTGATAGTCTTGCCAGTCAAGGTCTTCACAAAGATCTGCATTTTTTTATCTGCAATGACATAGCATGGAAAAATTAGAGTTCCGTGCATCAGAATACACATTTCTGAATATACAGAAACCTAACTTTACACTCAAAAATGTATTTTGAGGTAAAAACAAAGCATACATTTTATTTAATCACATATCAATTACACTACAGTAGATAATATTGTTCCATCCTATACCCTATCATGAATATGAAATATTATAAGGTATTGAAGTAAATATTCTACTATTGCTGTATTTTTACTTATCACATTCCCATACTTCCCATTTCACCTGTGACTTCAATGCTAATATATTAAATAGCAACCCAGTTCATTTAGAAATTCCAGTTTTGCACTGATTTTTTGGATTTATTGCAGCATTCCCCTATCACTCATATCAAAAAAATAAGCACTGCAAGTTTCTGCCCCTCAAAGTCACCCCTTAAGGTTTCAAATTAATAATCAAACTGCAACAAAACAATTGTTGCTAACCTTCCAATACAGCATCTTAAATGAAGCACACATAGTTATAGCATAGAATGGCTGTAATTTGCATTCTTTTTTACTTAACATCATCCAAACAACAGCCTGGAAAATCTTAGGTCAGAAGTTGGCACCATTTTTCTATGTAGAGACTTCTAGTCCCCATAAATACTGTATCTGACAACCAATATCCAGGCTATCTTGAGGTCCTATAAATAACTCCAGGAAACTGCTAACTCAGGTTATCCTGCAGCACACCTATTAGCATGTAAATACCACATTTAACCATTTCAGGAAATAATTCAAGGTTGCACCAATGGCCACGTAGTCATGGTTTCACCCAGCAGTCCTATCTCCAAACTGCCCATTAGGCACTTAACTCTGAGAAGGGCATTAGAAAGCTAGGCTTATTAAAGCACCAGCTTTTATACTGTTCAATAGGGTTTTATCAACCCTGCATATTAATAGCACACATATAGGTAGTCCTCACAATTCCTTTAGAGATTCAAAGATGTAACAGCACTGAAAAAGTGACATATGACCAGTTTTCACACTAAATAAGGTATAAGGTGTGGCAGCATCCCCATAGTCCTGTGATCAAAGTTCAGATGCTTGGCAACTTATATTGTTTCAGTGTCCTGGAGTCATGTCCTTTTGGGACCTTCTGATTAACAATCAGTGGGAAGCTACATAAACTTAACCACCACTCCTAACTTACTTAACAGTAGTGATTCACTTAACTGGCAAGAAAGGTGGTAAACTGGGCAAATCTTAACAATATCTCACTTAGCAACATAAATTTGGGGCTCAATTGTACTCCTAGAGGATACCTTGTATACATTCCTCAGTTCAGATGCCTTGATCTCACTTAACATAAATTTTGGGTTCAATTGCACTCCTAAGTACAGATAGTCCTTGGCTTCTAACAGCTCATTTAGTGACTGCAGAAACTAAAAAAGTCCCTTGGGTCATATTAAAAAATGCAGATGCTTGGCAACTGACTCATATTTATGACTGTTGCTGTGTCCCAAGGTCACCTGATTCCCCTTTTGCAAGGTTGATGTGGAAGCCAGATTCACTTAACCTGGTTACTAACAGAAACTGAGGTGATTCACTTAACTGTGGCGAGAAAAGTGTAAAATGGGGAAAAACTCACTTAAATGTCTTAACAGAAATTTCAGGCTCAATTGTGGTCATAAGTTGAGGACTACCTGCATATATTCATCTATTTTAGTGCCTTGATCCCCAATCTCTATAAATTTAACAATTCAGATCTGAAGGACGCAATAACACCTTCAATGTCACCTTTTGTAATCTTATTAATGAGCAGTGCAATTTAATTGCCCCTAATAAGATAGGGGAAGGAAAGGGGAAAGATATGTGTATATATGGGGGGGGGGTATATATGGGGGGGGTAGAGGGAAAAAGTTAAGTAGAATCTATAGATAGGGAAGATATATAGAGGGGGGAGTGGAAGCAGGGGAGAGATGATATATACAGAGGGGGGAGCTGGAAAGAGATAGAAGGATAGAGGGGGAGAGGAGATATAGAGAGGGGGGAGCAGGAGATAGGTAGAATGATGGATAAAGAGGGAGGTGGATATATATGAGGTAGGTAAGATAGAGAAAAGGGGATAGAGGGAAAGAGAGAAATAAAAAGCTAGTAGTCACCATAGGAAAAACCTTATACCTTAATTTAATGGAACAAATACCCATTTAGTGGGAGATTTACTTTCGAAGGAACCCCAAATTCACCGCCCCCTTCTCCTTCAAATGGGTTCAGCTACAAATACCTCACAAGGACCAGTCCTAATTAACGCAAATGAAAGAGCGCCAGGCGGCGGGATCACTTATACTCGCCTGGGAGGAAATCCTGTTGAGAAGCGGACCTTATATAGCCTAAGGTGGTAGGAGAGGGATCAAGCCGTCGAAATCCATAACTGAGTGCTGCTCCCTTCCCCGAAGGCTGAGATATTTATCGGAAAGTCGTCTTTAATTTTTTACTCTCAGCACCCCTTTTCTAAATGTTGACCTCTTGGGCGCCGAAAGCGGCACCTCCGAGCCCCCCCCCCCCGCGGAGCCACCCTATCCTCCTCTTCCGGGGGTTAGTCAGGACCCTCCCTCACGGGCTAGCGCCTCGCCATAATGGCCAACAGTGACGCCACCCCGAGCCCTGTCCGAACAGGAGCAGCTAAATATCCCCGAATAAAGTCGGGATTTTTTTTTAAAAAAATTATCAATTAAAAGTAATGTTAATCATAATCTGTTCTTCATCATCTTACCGCTTCACTCAGGCAGCCTGAAGGAAATAAATAATATCGCGGTGACAATTCACACAGCTCCCAACAACTTTCTTCTTCGCAAACGTCTGCCCAGCAACGCGTCACTGCTATTTATAGGGTTCCTCCTCAGTCGCCCTGCCCTTTAGATTCACTTTAATATCCTTCCGCGTGAAGTAATAGTCCCTCCGGAGAACGCCCTAAAAAGTGGATTCTGCGCCTCAATTTCCTCTCATTCGACGAAAAATTTAAGAAAAATTGAAATATATTAAATGATGTATGCTTCCCTGTTAATACCGGTCTCGAAAGGATGAGGTGGAGGCTGAGGGGAGAATGGATACGAAATTGAGGTAAAAAGTCCCTTGTCGTTGGAAGAATAATTCTACGAAGTCAAGAGGTGGGGCTAAAACGTTGCTGGGCCGCCATTGGTGGGAGACAGAAAGAACGAACGCTGATTGGCTTCTACAAGATGCAATCAATAGGAAAGCTCTGGAAAGATCGGGACTCTGGGCTTGAGCGGTTGGGAGGGGAGGGAGAAATGCCTCAGAGAAGCCCACCTCTGATTGGTGCGCAGTGAGGTCATTCTTGTTGCTAAGGCCTTTCGGTCCCTGAGAAGCAGATTTTGAGAAAGGGCAGGAAGGAAAAAAGAAGGCTGACGGCCTGGTGGCGCATGCGTAGAAGAACAAAGTCGGTGGGGGTGGGGTGGGGGAGTAGGGCAATTTTCAGGGGCAAAGGGTGGGAAAACGTCTCTGAGGCGTTTAGTCACTTATCAAGAGTGAAACAATATAAGGAAAAAGAAAAAATATGCACAAAACACTTTTTTTCAGTTAGAAATCAGAGTATATTTTAGGTTCAAGGTTTTTTTTTTCCTTTTGCCATTGCTTTTCTGAAGAGGAAGTTTGACTGCCTTGAGGAGAACAAGCTTAGTTTTGTTTGTTTTCCTATTTCAGCATGAAAGTTCCCTTTTTGGGGTACCACATATGGTTTTTTTAAAAAGAAAAACAAAACAAAAAGGAAAGGGACATGAGAAAAGGAAAAAGATAGGAAAGGAAAAGAATAAGAGAAAGAAAAGATAGGAAGGAAGAAAAAAGGGAAAGGGAAATGAGAAAGGGAAAAATGAGAAGGAAAGAAAAAGGGGAAAAGACAGGAAGGAAAAATGAAAGAAAGGGAAGGAAGGAAAATGAGAAGGAAAGAAAGAAGAAGAAAGAAAAGGAAGGGGGGAAAGGAAAAGACAGGAAAGAGAAAAGGAAGGGAAATGAGAAAGGCAAAAAGGAAGGTGAAAAAATGTGAATGAAGGAGAAGAAAAAAAGGAGATGAGAAAAGGAATAAGATGAGAGGGAAAGAAAGGAGGGAAGGAAGATTAGAAAGGAAAAAAGACCAAGAAGGAAGGGAAATGAGATGGAAAAAGAAAAGGTAAAAGACGGAAGGAAAAATGAAAGAAAAGGAAGAAAATGAGAAGGAAAGAAAAGGGAAAGGACAGCAAGGGAAAATGAAAGAAAAAGGGAAGATATGAATGAAGGAAAAGGAAAAAAAAGATGAAAAAGGGGAAAAGATGAGAAGAAAAGAAGAAAGAAGGACGATAAGAAAGGACAAAAGACCAAAAAGGAAGGAAACTGAGAAAGAGAAGGAAAAAGAGAAAGAAAATGAAATGCAAGAATAACACTCCAAGGTACTTTTTCTTAAAATGCCAAGGCCCTTATGTCATAAATAGTTCTGAAAGGACAGAGTCTTCTTATCAACCAGATTTGGTTTCAAAAAACAAATGGAAGGCAACAACAGAGCTGGCTAAAGGTTGTTTTTCTCCCAGACTGCTCTAGTTCTGTTCCTGGAAAATCCTGTTTTTCCTTTCCTCCGGGAAGAAGGAAGCCTGAGACTGAGCTTGTTTGCTTCTTTGGAGAGCTTTATTATTTTTGAAGAGGCAAAAGGCATCTGAAATCCAATCTTGTGTTTATGCTGCTGGCTGCAAGAGTTTCTTCCTTGGATCTGTCCCAAAAATTTGTCCCTCTGCCTGAGGGAGGAGTAGAAAACAAAACTCTGGCGTGACTATAACTTGTTTTAATATACAGATAATCTTATGATTGGTCACTCAGTAATCATTCAAAGTTACAATAGATCTCCCCAGGCCTTCTTATGACCCAAATTCACATTTTGGCCATTCAATCCCTAAACCACATTTATGATTGTTTCCACAGTCTTGGCACCACAAATTACTTTTTTTTTTCTTGGAAACCATTTATTTCTGATTTCCAACTAAAAGTACCCATTGCAGACAATGGATTCACTTGATGACTACTGCAAAAGAGTTTGCAAATTGGGCACATTTATGCGGTGACCCACATAACTTAACCATAATTCCAAACTCGATTATGGGTATAAGTTAAGAACTACCTTTATAAGCAGAATTACCTTCTGTGACTATTTGAAATTTACTATTATGCTGGCCTAAGATTGTAATAAAATTTTAATTGATTGGTTGAAGTTTGATAGCAATGGATCTGGGTATCTTCTTTCTTTATTATACCGCTTTTTCTAAGAGAAATCCTAAAAGAGAACTGTTTGAAGATGGATTAGAAACAGTTGGGCTTGAAGAGTGAATACAAGCACAATTGGGTGTCCAAATAAAAGCAACAATGATATTTGAACTATCTTTTGCTTATAGTGCAAGTACATAAATTGTCTCATTTACAGTATGACATGATCCATGGGACATCTTTTGTCTCGCGCAGGTGACCATGGAAGCTTTTGAACTATGAAATCTGTATGTCAGCAACACTGTCTTGCTTTTACTGAACAAAGTTCAACTGACAAGGATCCATGGAAGCTGTTAAGCTGCCAGTCATTATTTATTTACCAGAAGTGCTGCTTTTGTATAAAGTTCTAATCCAAAACCAAGCTGAACATGTTTTGGCTTAGCATGTGACAGAAACCCATCATATTGGAAGGCCCTAGACTAATAAAAGATATATTAAGTGGAGATTATGGACTTGTTTTCAGCTATAGACACTGTATTCAAATCAAAGGTTAAGCAGGTCCGTAAAGGGGGTATTAATAATTGTATTAACAGTACAACAGAATTGGAAGGGGCCTTGGAGGTCTTTTAGTCAAACCCCCTGTTCAAGCAGGAGAACCTACCAAGTGGCTCTTAAATCTTGTCCTGAAAATCACCAGTGATAACAGAATAACAGTTGGAAGAGACCTTAGGTCTCTAGTCCAACCCCCTGCACAAGCAGGAAACTATATACCATTCAGACAAATGGCTGTCCAATCTCTTAAAAACCTTCAGTGCCGGAGCACCCACAACTTCTGAAGGCAAGCTGTTCCACTGATTAATTGTTTTCGCTGTCAGGAAATTTCACCTTAATTTTAGGTTGGATTTATCTTTGTTAAGTTTCCAACCATTACTTCTTGTCCAGCCCTCACATGTTTTGGAGAATAGACCAAACCCCTCCTCTCTGTGGTAGTCCCTCAAATATAGGGAGACTTCTAGAAAGTCACCTCTATTCCAAACTGTGAAGATATCTTGATAACATCTTACAAACAATTGGGTTATCTGTTGATGACAGATGCTGATTGCATAGTTTCTATTATTTGCACAATGAAGTCTTGCTGTGCACAGCTTCACTTGCTTCCCTCCTCCATAGATGCATAACAAAACCACCTTAATTTGTTTTAACCTTGGCTATATTTTTAGTTCAGTGTCTTAATTAAACCCAGCCCACAGTTTGTGATTCAGCATATTTTGCAAGCCTACAGAAAGGGCTGAAACAGCTGAAGTGTTACACAAATGTAACCAATTGGCTTCCATAGATAATAGACAGATTGCATTTTCTGTCCCAAACTGTCCCCATCCATCCCTATTAAATTTCTTTTTTTATGTGTGATAAAGCTGAATCTGCAATACTCTGCTAAAGAGGATGGTTTTGTGGAGGACCTCCATTAGGAGATTCATTGGCCTTGCATGAATGCAGAGAATTATCTTCCCTTTGTACACTTTCCAAACTTTCTATATTTTCCCAAAAACAAGAGAAACTGTTAAAGACAGTAAATTAGTAGGGTCATCTTTTTAACCAATATTTTTTACATATTATTTTATTTTGGAGATACCAGCTGTCTCCAAAGCAATTCATGGCAACTCAAAGAATAAAAGAAAATACAAATACAGTTATATAAATAGCACTCTGGATCACAGTACAGGTAAGTCCTTTCTTAATGATAGCAATTGGGAGCAGCAACTCTGTCAATAAGTAACATGGTCATTAAGCAAGACATCACATGATGATTATGGATTTATGAACAACGTCCACAGTGGTTGTGGAAGCGGAGTATCATGTGATTGCAACTTGTTGATTTATCACTCCATTAACTGGACTGGTCCATTGACTGGTCAGAAGCTAGCTGTGAAGCATGCAAATGGTGGTCATATGACGATGAGATGCTGCAATGGTCCTAAACACATTGTTAATGGCCTGACACCACCCTTCCTCTCAAAGAAGTTGGCACTGGCTGGCTGTCTTAATCCAAGAGGGACTTGGATCCCACAGACAACTGAATTAATAGCACAGAGAACGTTGTCCGGTTGCTCATGAGTCACCACCTCTCACTCAACCCAGATCGCACAAGACCTCGCTCCTGGTCTGTCCGAGTAAATTCAGCATGAATCCAAGAAACGTTATTCACCAAAAAGGCAGATTATTCCTTACAGCAGCCTTGCAGATAATCTAATAAGGGCCACTGGGCAGTTATCAACGGATGCAATAAGAGTAGACCAACCTTAATGTTTCACCATCTTGGATCACCACCTTGTATCTAGAACGTTATCTATAATATGGGATCTTACCCATATTTAATCAGTTTTGCAGTGAGTCTTCCTCTGTTAATTCTCCAATTGTCTCTTTTGGCACTTCATCTCCTGGAGCTACTCAGTAAATTAATTTTTTGGTCCTGAGCACAGTGTACAGGGAGAAGTGGTGATGGGGTGATGAAGTCCAAAGTGACTGACACAACCAGTTCCAGATGGTGATCAAGGTCTTGGTCAAATCACTCATCCTCAGCGAGAAGCTCAATCTCTTTGGAATCCCATAAGATCCATCTAGTTTAGGACTGTCAAACTTGTGGCCCAGGGGCTAGATGCATCACGTACTGGCCACGTCCCCACCCAGTTTAGCAAAAGAGGGGAAAGTCATAATACGTCACGTGATGCTGCCGTGATAATGTAAGTGTGACACCCCTGATCTAGTGCCTGAAGCAGGCTGATCAAATAAGCTGTTTTTCCATAAGAGAAGGTGGCATCAGTGACTGAAAGTAATCAATGATCTGACCAACACAACAGATGTGTTAATGTCCTCCACTACAAGATCACAACTGTTCTAAGACAAAAAAAACAAACTGGATCCAATGTGCAGCTGCTGGTATGCGTTGGGTTGTCTATGACCTGAAGCAGGTCCACAGTTACCATAGAAGCCACAGACTTCTAGCTTCCTTGGAATCGACATCACAAATTGCAAATTGAAATCCTCAAGCGCCCAAATTTCAGAGACTGTATTGCCCGTTTGATACCAGCATCCAGTAACCCAGGCAGGAATACTGCTGGGCAGCAGGGAGGCCAGTGTTATGTTCTGAGTATGGGTTCAAGGATGGAGACGAGCCAGTGAAACAGTGAACTTCAAACTCTTTATTTACATGTTAAACAGCTCAACCGATGGCCACAATGGGCCCCTTTATATAGGCAACTCTTAACTTATTTAACCAATGAAAACACAGGGAGCGCTAGCTCCATTAACCAATGGAAGAGGCTCGTTAATAGCCAATTAGATTCTCCTGAACGGACCAATCTGATGTCGCTATTATCGGCCAATCAGAAGTACAGAGCCTGAACCCTGCACTTTACTTCAAGCTCTTAATGATCTTTATTAAGCATTTATTGATTCACAACACCCCTTCCCCCCGGGTTCCGTTTAAGGGGTGCGGTCACGTAGTCTTTGAGGTAGGCCGGTTGTTTCGATTGTCTATTAGATTTTCGTTGTCCTCCCGGTATTTGGCTGCAGTCTTGTTGGGGTAGGACGTTATCTGGAGAAAAAGGTGCCTCCCGTTCCACATTTGAATTTTTGTCGTCGCTACTGCTTTCGGCATCTCCTTGAGGTGAGGCCACCCCCATTCCGGTTCCATCACGTGCTGCCTCTGAGCGGTCATTACTACCGCTTAAACTTTCTGCCGTTTCAAATTCAGCTTCCTTGCTATCTCCTCCCCCCTCGGTTTGGAAATCAGGGGGCTCAGTGATCCCTGACTGTAGCCTTGATCGCAGCTGATCAATGTGGCATTTCCAAATTCTATTGTCGTGGCATTTTACACGGTATGATCTAGGGCCAATTACTTGTACTATAGTTGCCTCGACCCACAACGGATCACCCGAAAAGTTCCTAGCGAAAACCAAATCACCTACCTGGAAATTGCAACATTTCCCGCTAGAACCGTGTGGCTTTTCAGGTTCATATGCTGGATGTAGGCGGTCGAGGTGGGAGCGGAGCTTCCGTCCCATTAATAACTCGGCAGGAGTTTTATTGGTGACGCTGTGCGGAGTGATATGCTGTAAAAGGAGTATCCGGTTAATCTTGTCTTCTATGTCACCATAGTCCATCTTTTGCAAGGTTTTCTTGACGAATTGTACCATGCGCTCGGCCCTTCCGTTGGCCGCAGGGTGCGCCGGTGAAGTCAGCGCATGTTGGATACCACGGTCCGCCAGGTACTGTTCGAAGGACAGCGCGATAAATTGAGGCCCATTGTCAGATACCAGAACGTCTGGTAATCCGTGTGTCGCAAAGAGTCTGTCCAGTTTTCTGATGACTGCTTCGGTCGTTGTATTCCTCATTTCATGGATTTCAAGCCAGTTCGAGTCGGCATCCACCGTCAGTTAGAATGTGTGTCCCTTAGTAGGACCCGCAAAGTCCAGATAAATGCGGGACCATGGTCCCCTCGGCGTTTCCCATTCGGTTGGGGTTGTTTTCGGCGGGGCGTTGCTTACTTCCTGGCATTTGCGACAGGCTTTTACCCATGTCTCTATCTGCTTGTCAATATCAAGCCACCACGCATAGCTTCGTGCGAGGGCTTTCATACGCACGATGCCGGGGTGGCCATCGTGTAAGGTCCTTAGTATTGCTGGTCACAACCGCTCTGGGACGACAACTCTATCACCCCAGATAATGCAGCCCTTTTGAGAAAATAGTTCCGTTTGCCGATTTTTGAATGGGGCGTAGTCATCAGATATTTGGTCTAACGGCCATCCCCGCTCGACCCAACTGAGGACTTGTGCTAAAATGGGGTCGCGTTTCGTTTCCATCGTGATATCCCGGGCCGTTAATAGTGGCATTTGAAGTGTCTCGATCTGCAGCATTGTGACCGTTGGAGCGGGGTCATCAATAGTCTCTGGAAGAGGTGCACGGCTCAATGCGTCGGCGTGGGGAATGGCCTTCCCTGGGCGATGTTGTAATTTGTAATTGTATGCCGCCAAAAATTCTGACCAGCGGGTCATTCTGGGAGATAATATATACGGTGTTGGCCTATCTCCCGCGATTATTCCCAGCAAAGGTTTGTGGTCAGTCACTATGGTAAATGCTCGGCCATACACATATTCATGAAATCTCTTAACCGTGGACACTATAGCAAGGGCCTCCTTGTCAAGTTGACTATAGTTGCGTTCTGTTTTTGATAACGTCTTTGAGAAATAAGCAACAGGGGCTTCATTACCGTTTGGCAAAACGTGGCTTAAAATGGCGCCCACCCCGAATGGGGATGCATCACACGTTATCGTTAAAGGCAAAGTCTCGTTATACTGCATCAGGACAGAATCAGAAGTCAATAAATCTTTTACATGTCAAAACACCTGTTCTTCTCTACATCCCCATACCCAGGTTGCTTTTTTGTCCAGTAAATGATGTAGTGGCTCAGCTACGGTTGCTTTGTGAGGCAGGAAAACATTATAAAAATTGATAAGGCCCAGAAAAGCCTGGAGGTCGGCCTTGTTCCGGGGTTTTGGGGCGTTCTTGATCGCCCTGAATTTGTTATCGGTGGGGTGAATGCCTTGACTATCAATTAAATATCCCAAAAATTCTACGCGATCCGTACATAAATAACACTTGTTCTTTTTAACTTTGAGACTGGAGTCTTTAAATCTCTGGAGAACCAACCTCAGGCGTTCCTTTAGTATTTTCTGGTTTGGGGCTGCGATTAACACATCATCAAAATATGGAACAACACCTTTTATCCCTTGAATAGCCTCTCCATTAAGCTTTGAAAAATCCCCGGGGCTACGCTCACTCCGAACTGGAGCCAGTTACATTTAAACGCGCCTCTGTGTGTAACGATTGTTTGGGCCTCTGCCGTTTTTTTGTCAACAGGCAGTTGTTGGTATGCCTGGGCTAAGTCTAGTTTAGCGAAGACTTTTCTGCCCCCCAGGGAATGGAGGAGGTGTTGTACCACCAGTACCGGGTAAGCGTTTTGTTGAAGGGCGTGGTTCAGGGTGTTGAAGGGCGTGGTTCAGGGTGGCACAAATTCTTATTGATCCATCCGGCTTGATGGGCGTTACGATTGGGGTTTCCCAGGGAGAGTGATTGGTTGGTTCTAGCACTCCCTGGGCTATTAATTTATCAAGCTGCTTGTCAATCTTTGGTTTAAGGGCAAAGGGAACTCGACGAGGCTTAAGGCAGATGGGAGCTATTTCGGGATTGAGGTTAAACGATATTGGGGTCCCCTTCTACTCGCCTAATTTTTCCGCGAAGACGTCCTGGAATTCGTGGACGAGGTGGTCTTCCCAATCGCTGCTGTAGGTTCGGTGAATGCCGGCCACTTCAATTCCAAGTGGAGCGAACCATTGGAGGCCTAGCAAACTAGGCCGATCCTTGTTGATTACAGTCAGGGGTAAAAATGCTGTACGGTTCTTAAATGATACCCGTACTCGGCTGGATCCAACAACCGGGATTCGATTTCCTTGATAGTCCTTAAGTATGAGTCTTTGGAACCGGAGGTCTTGCCTACGGATAGTGGGGATGAGCTGCTTGAGGGTCTTCCAGGAAACCACCGAGAGGGACGATCCTGAATTGACTTCCATCAGGCAGGGCTGGTTTTCGATGGCCACTTTCACTCGGATCTTTTTGGCGTCCAGTGACGAGGCGTGACCGATGGTGATCGTTTGGTGAGCCTCTTCTTGCTTCGTTGGGTGGTTTAGGTTTTTGTTTCTGTAGGAGTGGTTGTTCCATTGGTGGTTCACGGGTTCTCGCTTCACGGGACGACTTCCCGTCGGTTGGCGAAAGTTAGCCCCCCTTGAGGGCTGGCTGGATCCTGGCTTGCTTCTACAGACCCGTCCCATATGGCCTCTTTTCCCGCACACATGGCAGAGCGCGTCGAGGAATTTGCATTCTGACCGGGGGTGGCTTGCTCCACACCTGGCGCATTGGTACTGTGATTTCTGGCGTTGGTCCCATTCAGACTGAAGTCGATGGATCTCTTTCTCGTCGCTGTCTGACAACGAGTCGAGGTCCTCATGGTGGGCCGTTTCTAGCTGTCCCTCTGACTGAGGTGAAATGTCTCTGGCTCGTTGGCGAACCGTGGTGTGTGCGCAGCGCATTTGGCCAGCCGACTTCCTGGTTGCTTCTGCTGCAGTAGCTTCAGCTATGGCGTCTTTAAGGGTGATGTCGCCCTTTGCCATTAATTACTCTGAGTGCCTGGTGCATCTAATCCCAGAACGATTCGGTCTCTTAGGGCTTCTTCTAAGTCGGTAAACTCTCATAGGCCTCCTAGATTCCGGAGATCCACGATGAAATCAGCAACACTTTCGCCCTTCTGCTGACTTCTCTGATAGAATTGATGCCTTCTCACGAGCGTTGGCACGGTTGGTGCATAGTGAGCCCTTAGCAGTGGTTTGAGGATGTCCCAGTCCATAGACTTAACTTCTGCTGGTTTTGCTAGTGCCTTGGCCATCTTGAATACGGTTGGACCGCAATGAGTTAGGAATACCGCTCGTTTCTTTTCGGTAGTGGCATCCTTTAAATTGTTGGTTTCCAGAAACATCTGGAAGCGATCCATATATGAGTCCCAGTCTTCTTGTGCCAGGTCGAATGGAGCGGGTGGTATGACGCTGCCGGACATGGTTCTGCTATTGGTGCATTCAGCCACGTGCTCGGTTATGGTTCTTCGTTGTTCAGCAAGCTCTGATGTCTCCATATCCCATCCTCGTCACCAGTGTTATGTTCTGAGCATGGGTTCAAGGATGGAGACGAGCCAGTGAAACAGTGAACTTCAAACTCTTTATTTACATGTTAAACAGCTCAACCGATGGCCACAATGGGCCCCTTTATATAGGCAACTCTTAACTTATTTAACCAATGAAAACACAGGGAGCGCTAGCTCCATTAACCAATGGAAGAGGCTCGTTAATAGCCAATCAGATTCTCCTGAACGGACCAATCTGATGTCGCTATTATCGGCCAATCAGAAGTGCAGGGTCTGAACCCTGCACTTTACTTCAAGCTCTTAATGATCTTTATTAAGCATTTATTGATTCACAACAGCCAGTATACCAGTAGCAATTTTGACTGGTCCCTGGTGTCCAACCACAGGGACTTACAGCCAGTTATCTGTGCAGCAGGGCCTTCAACACTTTGTGGATAAAAACAACTCCTGTCCCCTCCCTTGGTGTCTGTCGATGCACGACCCGACTCAGGTGGACACAATTCTGAGAAGGATATCCCTTGTGCTTTTTCCTTTGGGGGATCAGCAACACACAGGAAAAGAAGAAGACAAAAACAAGAAACAGCCAAAGAAATGAAAGGCGGGAGATGAGATAAAATAATTAAAATGTGTTTGCACTAACCTAGTCGCTTCCCGTCTCCATACTTTTTAACTCTTACAAATGACCTTTAAAACAATTTCTACCCATCTCCTGTCTGAGGAATTCTGCATCAATAAAAACCTAAACATTTGGCAATAATTTGTAGTGTTTCTAAATGTATATGGAGATTTCCATGCTGCAAGCAAGGGAGAATTGTGATTTGTTCTGCAACACCTTTAAAACACATTTCTATGTTGTGCTGATAATTCTGGATAACAATTGCTGCCGGGAATACTGCAGGGCATGCAAACAATACATCCCAATCTTATGACCAGGTTGATCACGTGGGTGCATTTATCCTCAGAAGAATTGAAATCAGCTTGAGGTTTTAAAAACAACATCACTTGGCAACAGGGTAAAAAAAAAAACCCTACTGTATGGAAAGAAGTATCTGTGTGTTTATAAAAGAGCTATGGTATGGAGTCTTATACACCATTAGAGAAGGTGATTGCTTTGATTATATCAAAAGGTTTCTAGGCAATAAGAAACCAAATAGATTTTATAGGACTGTCTTGTTTGTCTCCTAAGAAGAAAAGGTTGACAATACAGAGGAAATTTCTGTTTTTCTTTTATTTGTACTCAGAAGTAACCACTTTTACTATATGTATGGAAGGGAGGTTGTTTTCCCAAAGAACAGATAATCCAAAGAACAGACCAAAATCAGTTTGCTAAACAAGGCGGTTGCTAAGTGAATTCTGCCCAATTTTATGATCTTTTTTTGCCACAGCTGTTAAATGAATTGCTGCAGTTGTTACGTGAACCGTGCCGTTGTTAAGCAAATCCAGCATGCCCCATTGACTTTGCTTATGGGAAGGCAGCTCGGAGGACACCACAAATGGTGATCACACGATCTTGGGATACTGCAAACACTGTAAACACATGCCAATTGCAAGCAGCTGAATTCAGATCACATGACTGTCAGATTGCTATGACAGTTATAAGTCACTTTTTTTCAGTACTGTTGCAACTTTGAACGGTCAGGAATGTTTCCTTGCTGGTTGGGGAATTCTGGGAGTTTAAATCCACACATTTTTCAGTTACCAAGTTTGAGAAAAACTGGACTACATAAATTTGTGGAAACCTTCAGCATAAACCACTGTTTTAGCTTTTGGCCTAGAATCTGCGTTTCTGTGCCAAATCATGCTTTTGTAAATATCTTATTTTTTGGAAAATACTCCTGTGGGATGATTATTTATTGATTGCAATTCTTCAAACCTTACAAATCTTATTTATAAGCCACCCAAAGTTACCAAGAATGGGTGGCTGGCCATATGAAGCATATAAAGCTTCCAATAAATAAAATTAGCACAAGTAGCCCTGCTTAATTTTTAGACCTGAGTGGCAAAATGCTTATTTCTTTTCTTCTTGCTACTTTGGCAAAACACACAGAGCTGTTCTGACATTCTGATGGAAAGTGAGTTGAGATGATCTAATGGTCTGGAAATAACAGCTGAGAGCTGGACATGTCCAGTCAAGTCTCTTTGGATAAGTCTGAATGAACTGAATCACTGGTTGAAATGTCTGCAGTGCTCATTTTAAAAGCTAAAATGCAGAAGATTCCAGAAAAAAATGGAATAGTTTCAATGAGATTGAACAGAAAAAGATCACATTTGAGAATGTTTGTTTTTTAACTGAATTCATCCTAAATAACATTAATAGGAATACATTATTTATTTATTACAACAGCAATAGAGGACCAATTTATCAATTAATGATATAGTAACTTCTTAGCATCCCAAGAATTAAACGCAAGGTTGAATTGTTTTTATTAAACCTGGAAACAGGATCACTCAAATTCAAGCATTTAAAATCTATGTCACTACTTTCCAAACCTAAGTAAATAACCCCAAATTGGATAAATGTGGTTTTTTTTCCTTTGGACAATCCACAAACCCATTAACCTATCACAAATCATGATATTTAAATGGACTCACAGATTGCCATGTGTACTAAACCTCCCAGAAGTATTCTCCTTAAGATAAAAATGGATGAAATTCCCACAGATGATTTGTTGAGATAGTATGAAAATAATTCAGTGATACTGTTTTTATTTCACAGGTAGTCCTTGAATTACGACCAGTTGTTCAGTGACCATTCCAAGTTATGACAGTGTTGAAGGGATTTATAACTGGCCCTCAAAGTTCAAGAAGACTGTCTAATAAGCAGTTTGGCGGTAATAAAAAGTCTGGGAATACTGCTACAGCTATATTTTGTGAGCAATTCTTTGATTTTAGTTTCACACTGAGAGATTTCTATTCTATTCTATTTCTATTCTATTCTCTATCCCGTTCCATCCCATTCTATTTAAATTCTATCCCTATATCCCTCTGCTCTATTCTATTCTATTCTATTCTATTCTGTTTCTATTCTATTCTATTCTCTATCCCGTTCCATCCCATTCTATTTAAATTCTATCCCTATATCCTTCTGCTCTATTCTATTCTATTCTATTCTATTCCTATTCTATTCTATTCTCTATCCTGTTCCATCCCATTCTATTTAAATTCTATCCCTATATCCTTCTGCTCTATTCTATTCTATTCTCTATCCCATTCCATCCCATTCTATTTAAATTCTATCCCTATATCCTTCTATTCTATTCTATTCTATTCTATTCTATTCTATTCTATTCTATTCTATTTCTATTCTCTATCCCGTTCCATCCCATTCTATTTAAATTCTCTCCCTATATCCTTCTATTCTATTCTATTCTATTCTATTCTATTCTATTCTATTCTATTCTATTCTATTCTCTATCCCATTCCATCCCATTCTATTTAAATTCTATCCCTATATCCTTCTATTCTATTCTATTCTATTCTATTCTATTCTATTTCTATTCTCTATCCCGTTCCATCCCATTCTATTTAAATTCTATCCCTATATCCTTCTGCTCTATTCTATTCTATTCTATTCTATTCTATTCTATTCCTATTCTATTCTATTCTCTATCCTGTTCCATCCCATTCTATTTAAATTCTCTCCCTATATCCTTCTATTCTATTCTATTCTATTCTATTCTAATTCTAAATATCCTGGAAACTGTAGCTTTCTAAAAAAAAAAACCCTTTTAATCCTTCCAACCAGTTTTCTGCTTCCCTGCTCATTCCAACAAGTAATCTTTGTTTTGTGTTGCCTACTTTTAAGAACTTTAGTACTGAATTTGAGCCAATCAGGATTTTTTTCGGGGTTTCTTAGTTTAAAGCTGCATATGGGATTTAAATATATTTTTTTTTCCTGGAAGGTCCATTAAGAATGATCAATGACCTCTTCTTCTGGATCAATCGTTTCTCCAATACAGCCATGAGACAAAAGTTTCAAGACGGCTCTCAAATTAATAATAATATTATTATATAATTTTCTAGGGGAGTGTCTCAACCTTACTTTTAAAATAAATGCTAAGCAGAAAACAGTTCTAAGTGGGAAACCTTAGATCTGTTTCAACAAACTTTTTGGCTTTCATAATTACGACTAGTCCTTGACACAATCACTTGTTTAGTGTCACGACAGCACTGAAAAAAGTGACTTGTGACCGTTTTTCACACTTACGACCATTGCAGCATCTCTGTTGTCTTGTGATCAAAATTCCAACCTTTGGCAACTGTCTCATATTTATGACAATTGCTGTGTCCCGGAATCATGCGGTCCCTTTTTGCGACCTTCTGACAAGCAAAGTCAATAGAGGAAGCCAGGTTCGCTTAACAACCATGTTACTGACATAATGGCAGGGTTTCATTTAACGACTAGCCAAAAAGGGCCATAAAATGGAGCAAAACTTACTTAAAGTGAGTTTCACTTTAAACTCCCCTAAAGTGAGTTTCACTTTCATCGCTTTGAATCGCGAATGGAAATTTTGGGGCTCAATTGTCAGTCGTAAGCCGAAGATTTACAAGTACAGAACGGGGCTGATTTTTTTGGAGCTAGATACTTCTCCTGTACCGAGCAGCTTAAATGAGTTGCAGAAATTGTGGGTGGATCCTTGCCCAGGCTGGTTTTAAAATCAAATTACCGCAGGCAGGAAGCCATTCTGGTTGAGCCTGCCCAGTGCCCTTTGCAATTTCTTCATCTGAATCACAAAAATGGGCAGGCTGCCCAAAACCTTTGTGCTGCTGACTCACGATCACGCCAGACATTCCTGCAAAGAGAGCAAGGCTGGAGGGTGGGGGAGAAAAGAAACGTATTTGGAAACTAAAAGTCTCGTCCACGCTGGTTGTAAAGGAACTTTGAACACCCCAGGAACTTTGGAAACCAGGTGACAGTTTCTAGCCGATTCCTTTTCTGTACCATCACATACACACACCACACACCCATAACAGATAAACAGAGTTGGAAGGGACCTTGTAGGTCATCTAGTCCAACTCCCTGCCCAAGCAGGAAACCTTACACAATCTCTGACAAATCGCAGTGCAATCTCTTCTTGGAAGCTTCCGGTGATGAAGCTCCCACAACTTCCAAAGGCAATTTCTGTTCCATTGGCTGATGGTTCTTCTTGTCAGAAAATTCCTCCTTATTTCCAGGTTGAATCTCTTCTTGGTCAGTTTCCATCCATTATTCCTTCAGGTGCTTTGCAGAATAGCTTGACCCCTTCCTCCTCTCTGTGGCAGCCCCTCAAATATTGGAAGGCTGTTCTCCTGTCTCCCCTGGTCCTTCTCTTCCCTAGACTAGCCAAGCCCAGTTCCTGCAACCATTCATTGTATGTTTTAGCCTCCAGTCCCTTCGTCATCCTGGTTGCTCTTCTCTGTACTTTTTCTAGAATCTCAACATCTTTTTTACAGTGTGGTGACCAAAACTGGATCCAGTACTCTAGGTATGGTCTTGCTAAGGCTTTATAGAGTGGTATTAGTACTTCACTTGACCTTGATTGAACCCCTCTGTTAATGCAATTTGGGATTGTATTGGCTTTTTGGGCTGCTGCCATACACTGATTGGTTCTACTTCAATTATCCACATTGCTTTGCTCTGCTCCTAAAACCGTTTCTGGGGCTGAAAGAGCTGTGAGAAAAAAAATCTGCTTTTAACCACAACAGGAAAAGCCTCTGGAGGAGCTCTGAGCTGTAATTATCATTTCCTGTCTGCATGATTGTGCCATCAGGAATTGAGCTTGGTTCAAGGGCCTCTTTATTTTTTATTTTTTTAGAATAACAGAATCGCAGAGTTGGGAGGGACTTTAGAGGTCTTCTAGTCCAACCCCCTGCTCACGCAGGAAACCCTATACCCGTGATGGTGAACCTATGGCACAGGTGCCACAGGTGGCATGCAAAGCTATTTATGCCGGCACGTGAGCTGCAGGCAAACTTACCTCACTGCGCATACGTGCAGCTCATAGCTGATTTTCAGCTGGTTTGAGGCTTTTTTCGGCTTCCCAGAGGCTTGAAAAAAGCCTCTGTAAGACGAGTAATAGGCCCATTTCGTCACTTCCTGTAATGCCAGAAGTGATGAAATGGGCCTCTTATGTGGCCTGCAAAGCCTGAAGAAGCTTTTTTCAAGCCTCTGGGAGGCCGAAAAAGGCCTCAAACTGGCCGAAAATCAGCTGTGAGGCCCAGTATAGGTAAGGGGGTGGTGTGGCGGGGGGGTGGGCAATTTTGGGCACAAGAGCCCAAAAAAGTTAGCCACCACTACCCTATACTATTTAAAATAGGTGGCTGTCCAGACTTTCTAAAAAAAAACTCATGATGGAGCCCCCACAATTTCTGGTGGCCAGCTGTTCCACTGGTTAATTGTCCTCACTGTTAAGAAGTTTCTCCTTAGTTCCAGGTTGCTTCTCTCCTTGATTAGTTTCCATCCATTGCTTCTTGTCCTGCCCTCTGGTGCTTTTGAAAATAGGTGGACCTCTCCCTTAAGGCAATGCATGTGTGACACCCTCCATGCCCCTAATACATGCACATGTGTCCCCGTGCACCCCCTGCACCTCTGCATATGCATGCATGACCCTCACACACATGCCTTACCTCACGTTATGCACGGCACATGCTGAGAATCAGCTGGCTGGTGAGAGCCCTGTGCAAATGCACAGTGGACCTGATGAGGGAATAGAAAGGGAACTTACCAAATCTGCAGATGATACTAAGCTGGCAGGAATAGCCAACACCCAAGAAGATAGGCTCAAGATCCAGAGGGATCTTGACTGACTCGAACCCTGGGCTCTATCTAACAAAATGAAATTCAACGTAGAGAAAAGGAAAGTCCTACACTTAGGCAAGAAAAACCCAAAGGACACCTATAGACTGGGTGAAACCAGATGGAGTAGCAGTAGCTGGGAGAGGGATCTTGGAGTCTTAGTGGACAACCAACTAAATATGAGCCAGCTGTGTGCAGCAGCAGCCAAAAAAGCCAATGCAATCCCAAATTGCATTAACAGAGGGATTCAATCAAGGTCAAGTGAAGTATTAATACCGTTCTATAAAGCCTTAGTAAGACCACACCTAGAGTACTGCATCCAGTTTTGGTCAACACATTATAAAAAAGATGTTGAGACTCTGGAAAAAGTACAAAGAACAACCAGGATGATTAGGGACTGAAGGCTAAAACATGTAATGAATGGTTACAGGAACTGGACCTGGCTAGTCTAGGGAGGAGAAGGACCAGGGGAGACAGGAGAGCAGCCTTCCAATATTTGAGGGGCTGCCCCAGAGAGGAGGAGGGGGTCAAGCTATTCCCCAAGGAAACTTTGAAGGCCAGACCAGGAATAATGGACGGAAACTGATCCAGGATTCAACCTGGAAATAAGGAGGAATTTTCTGACCATGAGAACAATCCACGGATGGAACAGAAGTTGCCTTCTGAAGTTGTGGGAGCTTCATCCCTGGAGGCTTTCAAGAAGAGACTGGACTGCCATCGGTCAGAAATAGTGTAAGGTCTCCTGCTCGGGTGGAGAGGGTTGGACTAGATGACCTACAAGGTCCCTTCCAGCTCTATTCTGAATTTAATTTGAAAAAATATTGGAAGACCCCATCATGTCTTCCCTAGTCCTTCTTTTCACTAGACTTTTCAGCTTTGAAAGATTCTGAATTCCACATTCCAAATTCATCATTCTATCTACTGTCTCTATCCACTGTAGGATGAAGGCTCTTCCGCCTATTTCCATCCCATACAGTGCTGAGCATTTTGGGCCTGACATTCTTGCTGAGGTCATCTGGTTCAGTACAGGAAGCACGCTTTGCAAGTCTGTGTGATGATCATTTAAAATAATTGGCCATGCATCATCCGTAATTTATGAGTCACGGCTGCTGTTTATAGAACCTGGAACTTGCAAAGGAATCCAGCTCAAATGCTTCTTTGAAGGAGGTTAATAATTTTTTTTTAATGTTTTATTTATACCTTTTTCTTTAGCAAACATAAAAACTCAATATCTACATGTGTTGTCTGAGTACAGTTAGTTTTGAAAAGTTGTAATAATAGCAATAATATTCACTTAAAATAAAGGAGAAAAAGAATACTTTTTAACATGGGATTCGTTTTAATCAATGATTAGTTAACAGAAACAGAAGTTAGAAATTTAAAAGTTTAAGAGAATGATTAAATATACAATGAAGATTTATTAGTATGGATAAGCAAATATTATTATTACTATGTGGTTATTACCAATGATATGAATACTATTATTATCAATCTATATATATAAAAGCGAAATAATACCCCTCATGCATCATCACAAAATCTCCCAAACCATAAAGCCTACAAACTTGAAATTGGGCACGTATGTTCTTCTTGGCTTCTAGGTGCTCACTAAGAAAGGATTTTTCGAAAGGACCCTCAGAGCATTAGTATTTCCTATATTATTATTATTAACACGCTCTGATGCTAAAGAGTTCTACTCCCTCTCCCCACCTGAAAACAAATCTGCTCCAAATGCAAAACACAAGCAGAGGAGTTTCACTTTCACAGCACCAAGCAGCTTTAGTACAGAACAGTTGAGCTAAGCCACGCCCAGGCTCCTTGCTGTCTCCTGCTTGCTCACACAGCAAATAATCTTTCAGTTTCCAAACAGCCCTCAACTTTCTCACAGACTGACAGGACGCTAGCCAGATGGATGCGGATGGGTGCTGGTAGGCAGAGGCAGAATTCCGATCACATAGTTTCGTAGTGAAGCACGGGTATCCAGCTAGTTATTACTATTGTGAGATTAATAATTTTAGAGATGAAGTTATGGATCTGTTTTTGGAAATCTGCTGCACTGCTGGGAACCCTGACACCACCACAATTTGGGTCTTTGGCAACCAGGCACTCCTCGACTTAAAAACAGTTCGTTTAGTGACCATACAAAGTTATAAAGGGGCTGAAAAGAGTGACTTATGACCATTATTCACACTTATGACCTCATATTACACGATCCAAATTCGGATGCTGTGACCCCAGCAACGCTGCAAACTGTCATAAATACGAGTCGGTAGCCCAATGTCCGAATTGTGATGACATGGCCCTGGGGAAGCTGCAATGGTCATAAGTGTAAAAAATGGTCATTTTTAAAAAGTGCCTGGTTGATCTCCTGCCCTCCCAGCACACCCTTTTCCTCCTCCACCTCCTCCTTCCTTCCTTCCCCCAATCTATTCTTTCTATCTTTCTTTCTCTCTCTCTTTCTTCCTTCCCTTCCCTTCCCTTCCATACCTTCTCCCTCCCTCCCCTTCCTGGAGGTTGTTCCCCTCATCTCCTTCCACCACCTCCCCCCTCCCTTTCTATCTATCTATCTATCTATCTATCTATCTATCTATCTATCTATCTATCTATTTCTCTATCTCTATCTCTATCTCTATCACTATCATCTATCTATCTATCTATCTATCTATCTATCTATCTATCTATCTATCTATCTATCTATCTATCTCTATCTATCATCTATCTTGTTAGGGATAACATTGTTTACCCTAACTGGTTTAGGTAAAATAATAAATATGTTATCATGGTTTGTTAGTTAAAGTGTCTGTAACTTTAACTGTGAGAATGTAATTAAGGGAGTGGTTGTAAAAGCACCATAAAAGAAGCAAGGCAGGGCAGCTTGCTCTCTCTGGCTTGATGATCCCTAATTACTGGATAGACTGAAAACTACGTTTTTCCCCTACTGGAATGGGAGAGAGAAAGGACTGTTGATTTATCAACGGTGAGAGGACTGATTTATTGTAAGTGAACTGACATTGGATATTCTACACGGACTTTGCTAATTGAATATCCTTGAATGGACTGACTAAAACGATACATGACTAATGGACTGTTATTTTGACTATGCTATAAATGGAATAAACTATATTTTTGATAACACAAGCGTATCTGTTATTTTTACTGTATGTTAACTAACATACAAACTTATCTCACACATTTATCTGTATGCCTATCTGACTAACGCTGCACATTCTGTTTAGCTTGTCTCCTTAACCCTGGTTGGGGAACCCAGGCTTAACACTGCTTATGGGCCCAGAGGCTTCAAAGTCAGTTTAACTAGGATAAAACAGATTTATGTAAGAAGTGAGAGTTTGTGTTGTTACACATTACAGGAAACAGACAGCTGTGTTTTATTAATTATAGTTTTATATCCATATAAGAAAACATGGTACAAGTCAATCTACAAAGTTTGTCCCTTATATCCAAGCTGGATGGAACAAACTATGTATGAAATATAGTCTACTTCTACGAAGAGAAGGTCTGTGGAACATAATTGAAAATCCACCAAACGCAGAGGAATGGGATCCAGAGATTGAGGAAGATAGACAAAAGATAAAAGACTTTAAACTGAAGAATGAACAAGTTCTTTGCATAATAGGACTAACACTGTCTGACCAGTAACTTGTTCATATCCGCAGAGAACAAACGGCTGTTGGGTGTTGGCAGAAGCTGAAGAGGATTTATGTCCGAGATAACGTTGGTGCTCACATAAATCTAACATGGAAGCTTTTCAGGACGCATCTCCAAACGAATGGTGATATGCTTAGTCATTTGCAAACTATAAAAAGCATTTTTCAAGAACTGCACGAGAAAGAACTTATTTTCTCTGAACTATACCAAGTCTACATAATTCTGTCTTCATTAGATGAAAATTATGATAACTACGTCACTTCCCTTGAAATTTTGTCTAAGGAAAGTCTAACTTTAACTGATATAACTGGCAGATTGATTGAAGAGGCAAGAAGAAGACTTGAAAGAGATCAGTTAAGGAGGGAGCAACCTCAAAAAGAAGATATTGAATCTCCTACTGCATATGCAATTAAAAAGTGTTTTAATTGTGGAGGAAGAGGACATTTTACAAGATTTTGTAAAAAAGCAAAGCGCCAGAACGCTGGGCAGAATACTAAAAGTCATCAAAAGATAAATAAAAATTTAGAGTTAGCCATGTATATTAACGGAGCTGTAAAAAAATAGTTTATGGGTGGTTGACAGTGGAGCATCTCACTGTATAACAAATGATAACAAAAATTTTATTAAAATGTCCCAGAGTACACAGCAGATATCATTAGCCAATGGCTGGAAACTGAAAGCTAAAGGTCAAGGTATAGCATATTGTTCTTTCATAAAAGAGAATGTAAAAATGTTATATGTACCACAACTTAAGTTTAATTTAATTTCAGTTAGAATTTTGGTCAAACTAGGATATGTAGTTACCTTTAAGGGAGATAACTGCATAATTGAAAAAGAAGATAAGAAAATTACTGCATCTTTAAGAGGTGAATTATATGTGTTAAATGACAATGGTTTAGAGGTGGCTAACACGGTTTATGATAATAAGAAACCTTATGATGAATGTATTCACTTGTTACACCGAAGATTAGGGCATTTAAATTTTAAAATGCTTAAGAAAACTGTTCAATTATCTAATGGAATAAGTTTGAAACCTTGTAATAAGTATTTGCAATATTTTGCTTGTAATCAAAGCAAAAACAAGGTCATACCGGCTAATAGAGTTGATGGATTTACTACCAAAGAGCCTTTAGAGGTAGTATTTGCCGATTTAATAGGTCCGAAAAAACCAAGTGTAGGAGGAGCTTGATACATATTAAGTTTAATGGACCACTATTCTAGATATGGGTTTTGCTATTTAATGAAGAGCAAAACTGAAACGTATCTAAATCTATTTAATTGGATTAAATTTGCAGAAAGAAAAACTAAAAAGAAATTAGTAACTCTTATAACAGATAATGGTGCGGAATTTACAAATAATAAATTCCAAAATAGACTTAGAATGTTAGGTTTTCAACATAAAAAGTCTGCACCATATAGGCCACAACATAATGCCTTTATAGAGAGACGAGGCCAAACACTACAATCAATGGCACGTACTATGTTGTCTGATTCAGGATTATCTGACAATTTATGGGGAGAAGCAATAATGTGTGGTAATCATTTTTTGAATAATGTTGTTAATTCAACAACAGGTGAATTACCATTCACACTGTGGCATGGTACAAAACCTGATTTAAGTTACATGCACACATTTGGAGCACCAGCATGGGTGCATATCCCTTCACAACTTAGACACAAAGGACAGCATAGAGCTAAAAGATTATTTTTTGTAGGATATGAATCTAATCATAGATCTTATACATTCTGGGAATCAGGTACACCTAAAGTTTACACCAGTGCTAGTGCTAAATTCCGAGAACATGTAGGATGGAATAGATTAGAGCAAGATTTAAATAACGAAGTAATTATTGAACCCTACAAAAGGCAAAAAGATCAGACTAGTTATAAGAAGAGTCCAGTTAAAGAAGAAGTCCAGAAAGAACAAATAGAATCAGAACAAGAGGAAACAGTTGATCAGGAAGAGTTAGATAATCAAGAACAGTTAGTAAATGAAAGTCCACCTTGATATAGTTTCAGGCATGGGTTGAAATAAATGGAGACAGTCTTAGTTGGTGAACTTTCAGCTCTTTATTACATAGTGACTTAAAACTTTAATAACAACAACTCTGCCTTATATAGGCAACCTTAATGCGAAATAACCAATAGGGAGCTGTAAGACGCTAGCTCCAGAACCAATAAGAGTCCTTCGTTAAGGGCCAATCGGATTCTCTGAGCTCAACCAATCCGATCGAGCCGCTCAACAACCAATCAGAAGTGCAGGGCCAGAACCCTGCACTTTACCCCAAGCTCGCCTTTATTTTAACTATTTACATACATAACACCCCTTCCCCCTGGCTCCTCAATTATGGTGTTACTATATAGTCCTTCAGATAGGACGGTTGTCTTTTGGGTCTATCAGATTTTCTTTGGACTGGCTGCGTGCAGTCCTGTTGAGGTAGAATGTTGTTTGGCAGTGGTTCAGCTTCTCGTTCTGGTGTGATTTCCCTTGGAGCGTACGATTCTTCCTCCTGCTCCATTTCCTGAGTTTCACTTGATTCATCGCTCTCTTGGAACAGGTTCCCTGGAATGTCGTCTTCTTCCATTCCTTCCCCCCCCTCAGTTTGGTCATAGGGGAGTTGTTGGCTGGTCGATATGAGTCGTGACCGTAATTGGTCAATATGTCGTTTCCACAGTCTTTCATCAACACATCTTACAATATAGGATTTGGGCCCAGTCTCGCGTATTATCGTTGCTTCAATCCAAACCGGGTCGCCCGATAAATTTCTTGCATAAACGGGGTCGCCTACCTTGAAGGTACAGTAGCGTCCGCTGGATCCTGCAGGCTTTTCTGGCTCGTAAGCAGGGTGCAGTCGGTCGAGGCGGGAACAGAATTTTCGCCCCATGAGAAGTTCTGCGGGAGTTCTGCCAGTTACGCTGTGCGGAGTGATGTGTTGTAGAAGTAGAATGCGGTTTATTTTTTTGTCAATATTATCATAGTCCACTTTTTGCAAAGTCCTTTTTACAAATTGGACCATGCGTTCCGCGCGACCGTTGGTAGCAGGATGCGCAGGCGAGGTGAGCGCATGGCGGATGCCATTATCAGCAAGGTACTGTTCAAACATTAGCGCTGTAAACTGTGGTCCGTTATCGGACACCAGGATGTCCGGCAATCCATGAGTTGCAAAGAGTCTATTAAGGACTTTAATGACTGCTTCGGAGGTTGTATTGGTCATTCGATGAATTTCTAACCAATTAGAGTATGCATCGACAGTCAATAGTAATGTATGTCCTTTAATCGGCCCTGCGAAATCCAGGTGGATTCTGGACAAGGGTCCGTGTGGCATCTCCCATTCGGTCAGTGCAACTTTTGGCGGTGCGTTGCTGGTTTGTTGGCACTTAGTGCAGGCCTTGACCCATTGCTCGATGTGTCGGTCCATGCCTGGCCACCAAGCGTAGCTACGTGCGAGTGCTTTCATCCGCACGATCCCGGGATGTCCTTCGTGCAAAATTTGTAACAGTGAGTTTTGGAGTCATTCTGGAACGACGACTCTATCGCCCCAGATGACACAGCCTTTTTGCGAAAAAAGTTCAGTCTGCCTTGTTTTAAATGGTGCGAAGTCATCTGGGACCTGGTCCAATGGCCATTCACGTTCTATCCAGCCTAGGACTCGAGCTAAGGTGTGGTCTCGTCTGGTCTCTCTCGCGATATCTCGAGCGGTCATAGGGGGCAAGTTGAGCGTCTCGATTTGTAACGCTGATACTGTTGGTACCGGATTGTCGAGAGTCTCTGGTAGCGGAGCTCTGCTGAGTGCGTCGGCGTGGGGAATGGCTTTTCCCGGGCAATGTAGCAATCGATAATTATAAGCGGCTATGAACTCTGACCAATGAGTCATTCTTGGGGACAATATATAGGGGGTTGGTTTGTCCCCAGCGATTATCCCCAGTAAAGGTTTGTGGTCAGTTACAATGGTAAATGTCCTTCCATATACATACTCATGGAATTTTTTTACGGCTGACACAATTGCAAGAGCTTCCTTATCTATTTGTCCATAGTTACGTTCTGCATGGGAAAGAGTCTTTGAAAAGTATGCAACGGGGGCTTCGTTTCCATTAGGCAGCACATGGCTCAGAATGGCGCCCACCCCAAACGGTGAGGCATCACAAGTTATAATCAATGGTAATGTTTCATTATATTGCATAAGTACAGAATCAGATGTAAGTAAATCTTTTACATTTCGAAACGCTTTTTCCTCTCGGTAACCCCAAACCCACAATGCTTTCTTATCTAATAACCGGTGTAACGGTTCAGCCACAGTCGCCTTATGCGGTAAAAACACATTATAGAAATTGATAAGGCCTAAAAATGCCTGGAGATGTTTTGTTACGGGGTCTGGGAGCATTTTTTATCGCCCTTAATTTACGCTCAGTAGGGTGAATACCCTGACTATCAATGCGATAACCTAGAAATTCAACACTGTCGGTATACAGATGACATTTATCCCTTTTTACTTTCAGTCCCGCTTCTTGGAATTTTTTAAGAACACATTTTAAATGATTCTGCAGAATTTTTTTACTAGGAGCTGCAATTAACACGTCATCAAAATACGGAACCACGCCCTTGATTCCCTGCAATAATCGTTCCATTAAACTTTGGAATATTCCCGGGGCTACACTTACCCCGAATTGCAATCGGGTACATTTAAAAGCACCTCTGTGCGTTACTATCGTTTGAGCTTGGGCTGTTTTATCGTCCACGGGCAATTGTTGATAGGCTTGAGCTAAATCTAACTTAGCAAAAACCTTTCCGCCTCCCAGGGAATGAAGGAGGTGCTGCACCACCGGCACTGGATACACGTTCTGCTGGAGGGCGTGGTTTAGAGTGGCCCGGTAGTTCCCCACAGATTCGGATTGACCCATCTGGCTTAATGGGGGTTACAATAGGAGTTTCCCATGGAGAATGATCAATGGGTTGCAGTACCCCTTGTTTAATTAGTTTGTCAAGTTGTTCATCTATCTTGGCCTTAAGGGCGAACGGAACTCGACGGGGCTTTAAACGGATCGGGGCGACCTTAGGGTCGAGGCTAAACGAAATTGGGGTCTCCTTATACTCGCCCAGACGATCTGCGAAGACATCGCTGAATTCAGTAATAAGGTCTTCCTCCCACTCGCAATCACCGACTTGGTTCACGCCGGCTACTTCGATGCCGAGTGGCGCAAACCATTGGAGGCCCAACAAACTTGGCCTGTCCCTATCGATGATCGTTAGAGGTAAGTATGCCGTATGCTTTTTAAACGAGACGCGGACTCGACAAGACCCAACCACAGGGATCCAATTCCCTTGGTAGTCTTTAAGGATGAGACGTTGCATTCGAAGGTCTTGGCGTTGGATGGTAGGAATGAGTTGCTTTAATGTCTTCCACGACACCATCGAGAGGGACGATCCGAAATCGACCTCCATGTGGCAAGGTTGGTTCTCTATGGCTACTGTAACTCGAATCTTCTTAGCGTCCATGGCTGAGGCGTGACCTATAGTGATAGTATGGTGGGCCTCTTCTTTCTGCAACGCTCGATATCTGTAGGAGTGGTTTGCTGGATCTCGCCTTACAGGACGGTTTCCTGCCGATTGGCGAAAGTTGGTTCCCCTTGAGGCCTGACTTGGTCCCGGTAAACTGTGACAGACTCGACTGATGTGGCCTCGTTTTCCGCACTCATGGCAGATCGCATCACGGAATTTGCAGTCTGCCCTGGGGTGGTTTGCCCCGCAACCAGCGCAAGGGCGTGAGGGTTTAGAGCGAGGGTCCCGGTCGGACCGCAGTCGATGGACCCCTTCTTCGTCGCTGTCTGACGACGAAGAGAGGTCCTCGTGGTGCGTCATAACAAGCCGCTCTTCTGACTTGGATAAAATGTCGCCTGTCGGTGGGGTTGTTGGGTTTCGGCTTCGCCGTAGTTGTGCCGCGGACTTTTTGGTCGCCTCAGCAGCAGTGGCTTCGGCGATGGCGTCAGCAAGGTCGATGTCGCCTTTCGCCATCAGCTTGCTTTGCACGCCTAGCGCATCTAATCCCAGAATTAAGCGGTCTCTCAGTGCTTCATCTAAGTCTGTGAACCCGCAGAGGCCTCCCAAGTGTCGGAGGTCTGCCACGAAGTCAGCCACACTCTCTCCTTTTCGCTGGCTTCTTTGATAGAATTCGTGATGTCTCACGAGTGTAGGTACGGTTGGCGCGTAATGGTCTCTCAGGAGAGGTTCGAGGTCGTCCCAGCTCATTGCTTTCACTTCTTGAGGTTTCGCGAGTGCTTTCGCCATTTTAAAGACAGCCGGGCTGCAGTACGTCAGGAACAGCGCCCGCTTCTTGGCTGGTGTGGCGTCCTTCAGGTTGTTTGTTTCGAGGAACATTTGGAAGCGATCCATGTAGGATTCCCAATCCTCTTGGTTCGGATCGAACGGAGCGGGTGGTACGATGCCGCTGGACATGGTTTCCGTTGGTGGCGTCATCTTAACACATGCTCTGTTTTTCTTCCAAGTTCCTTAAGATCAGATGTCTCCAAATCCCATCCTCGTCGCCAGTGATATATTTTCAGGCATGGGTTGAAATGAATGGAGACAGTCTTAGTTGATGAACTTTCAGCTCTTTATTACATAGTGACTTGAGAACTTGAACAACAACAACTCTGCCTTATATAGGTAACCTTAATGCGAAATAACCAATAGGGAGCTGTAAGACGCTAGCTCCAGAACCAATAAGAGTCCTTCGTTAAGGGCCAATCGGATTCTCTGAGCTCAACCAATCCGATCGAGCCGCTCAACAACCAATCAGAAGTGCAGGGCCAGAACCCTGCACTTTACCCCAAGCTCGCCTTTATTTTAACTATTTACATACATAACACACTTGTAAGTCCTGTAATACCAAGACGTACTACACGTGTAACTAGACCACCTGATAGGTATCAAGCAAGTATAGTTTGCCAAGTAACTAAAATTCCAACTAGTGTAGATGAACTTAAGATGTATCCTGCTAAGGATCAGGAGAATTGGCAAAAGGCAATGGAAAAAGAACTAAATTCATTAAAGGTAATGAAAGTATATGAAGATGCAAAATTACCTCCAGGAGAAAAATCCATTGGGTGCAAATGGATATTTAAAGTAAAAACTGGAAATGATGGGACTGTTACCCATAAAGCTAGGTTGGTAGCTCAAGGATTTAATCAAATTGCATCTGATTACGATGAAGTTTTCTCACCAAGTCTTAAAGCAACATCTTTGAGAGCAGCTTTAGTGTGGGCAGCTAAGAAAAACTATGTCATTAACCATTTAGATGTAGAAACTGCTTATTTGCATGCACCATTGCAGCACACTATATATTTGAAAAAGCCAGTTATTATAAAAGACAATAAAGTAAATAGTAATGATTGTTGGAAACTCAAAAAGAGTCTTTACAAGTTGAAACAATCTGGCTTTGAGTGGAACCAATATATTGTGAAAGATTTAAACAATATAGGTTAAATCTGGTTTAGCAGATCCATGTGTGTTTAAAAGAGAAAATAATGGAACTGTGTCATTATTGTTATTATTTACAGATGATATTGCTTTGATAACTAAGACTAATAATGAAGCTAATGAGATTATATCATTATTAGCCAAAAAGATAAAATTAAAGCATTTAGGTGAAATTAAAAAGTATCTAGGATTGACAATTAACAAAACAAAAAATGGATTTAAGATATCTCAAGAAGATAAAATTTGCCAATTAATCAAAACATATAAAATGGAACTTTGTAAACCAGCAAAGACTCCAATGAGTTAGGAAGTTTGCCAAACTGATGCTCAAAGTCCCAAATTTGATAAGTCCATATATCAATCTTTGATTGGCAGGTTATCATATATAAGCAATTGGTCTAGACCAGATATAGCTTATAGTGTAAATCAGCTGGCTCGTTTTAATTCAGATCCACATCAATGTCATTGGCAATCATTAAAGAGAATTTTAAGATATCTCAAAGGAACAATGAACCATGCATTGTATATAGAACCAAAGGGTGATTTGAGTCTTAGTGCCTATGCAGATGCAAGTTTTGCAACTGACTTAAACACTAGAAAATCAACATCTGGGATGGCTATATTATTTGGTAAGACACTAATAGGGTGGAGGTCAATCAGACAACAGCATATTAGCTTGTCGATGATGGAAGCGGAATTTTCATGTCTGTCATTACTATGCACTCACTTAATTCTGTACAAACAGTTATTATTAGACATGGGTGTAACTGTTAAAGATTCCATTATTGTGTACAAGGACAACCAGGCAGCCATAAAGTTAGCCACTAGTATTGCTGTAAAAACTAGATCAAAGCATACTGATTTAAGATACTTAAATGTTAGAGAATCTGTAAAGAATGGCTAATTAAATTGGAATACTGCATGACAGAAGAAAACATTGCAGACCAGTTCACAAAAGCTCAAGGAGTAATTAAGTTTAAAGAGAGTTGTAACAAATATAATTTAAAGGTGTAAATAGTTATATTATTATTATTACCTAAAAGGGGAGAATGTTAGGGATAACATTGTTTACCCTAACTGGTTTAGGTAAAATAATAAATATGTTATCATATTAATTAAGAGAGTGGTTGTAAAAGCACCATAAAAGAAGCAAGGTACTGCAGCTTGCTCTCTCTGGCTTTATGATCCCTAATTACTGGATAGACTGAAAACTGCGTTTTTCCCCTACTGGAATGGGAGAGAGAAATAGGAGCGTTGATTTATTGTAAGTGAACTGACATAGGATATTCTACACGAGCTTTGCTAATTGAATATCCTTGAATGGACTGACTAAAACGATACATGACTAATGGACTGTTATTTTGACTATGCTATAAAACTCTAAATGGAATAAACTATATTTTTGATAACACAAGCATATCTGTTATTTTTACTGTATGTTAACTAACATACAAACTTATATCACTCATTTATCTGTGTGCCTATCTGACTAACGCTGCACATTCCGTTTAGCTTGTCTCCTTAACCCTGGTTGGGGAACCCAGGCTTAACACATCTATCTATCTATCTATCTATCTATCTATTTATCTATCTATCTATCTATCTATCTATCTATCTATCTATCTATCTATCTATCATCTGTCTATCTATCTATCTATCTCCCTCCCTCCCTCCCTCCCTTTCCCTTCCAGGAGGTTGTTCTCCTCCCCCCTCCCCTCTCCCTCCTTCCTCCTCTTCCCTTCCCTCCATTCTCCTAAATCTATCTATCTACCTTCCTTCCGTCTCTCCCTCCCTTCCCTGAGGTTGCTCCCCTCCCTCCTCTGCCCCCTCCCTCCTCTCCTTCTCCCCTCCCTCCCCCTAAATCCTTCCATCTTCCTTATCTCCCCTCCCTGCCCCCCTCCTTCCTTCCTCCCCTCCCTCCCTTCCCCCAAATCTATCTCCCTTCCTTCCTTCCCCCGCCCTCCCCTTCCTGGAGGTTGCTCCCCTCCACCTCCCTTTCTCCTTCCTCTTCCTCCTCTCCCTCCTTTCCCCTAAATCCACCCATCTTCCTTCCTTCCTTCCTTCCTTCCTTCCTTCCAGCACTGATCATGTTACCTAGTTAGGTCATGAAACGTCTGCAAGAAAACAACCGCAGGGAGCACCAAGGACCCAACTATCTTCCCTCCCTCCCTTCCTTCCTTCCTTCCTCCTCCCTCTCATTGCTCCCCTCAGCTCCTTTCCCACCTTCCTCCTCCTCCTCCTCTCCCTCCCTTCCTCTAAATCCATCCTTCTTCCCTCCTTCCTTTCCCCCTCCTTCCTTCCTCCTCTCCCTCCCTCCCTCCTTCCTTCTCCTCTCCCTCCCCTCCCTCCTTCTCCTCTCCCTCCCCTCCCCCAAATCCATCCTTCTTCCTTCCTTCCTTCTTTCCCCCCTCCCTCCTCCCCCTCCCCTCCCTCCCTTCATATCTCCCTTCCCCCTCCCGGAGGTTGCTCCCCTCCCTCCTCCCTTTCTCCTTCCTCTTCCTCCTCTCCCTCCCTTCCCCTAAATCCATCCATCTTCCTTCCTTCCTCATCTTCCTTCCCTCCCCCTAAATCTATCTACCTCCTCCCTCCTCCTCCTCCCCCTCCCTTCCCCTAAATCCATCCTTCTTCCTTCCTTCCCCCCTCCCTCCCTTCATATCTCCCTTCCCCCTCCCGGAGGTTCCTCCCTTCCCTCCTCCGCCCTCCTTTCTCCTTCCTCCCCCTCCCTCCCTCCCTCCTCCTCCTCTCCCTCCCTTCCCCTAAATCCATCCTTCTTCCTTCCTTCCTTTCCCCCTCCTTCCTTCCTCCTCTCCCTCCCCTCCCTCCTTCTCCTCTCCCTCCCTTCCCCCAAATCCATCCTTCCTTCCTTTCCCCCTCCTTCCTTCCTCCTCTCCCTCCCCTCCCTCCTTCTCCTCTCCCTCCCTTCCCCTAAATCCATCCTTCTTCCTTCCTTCCTCCTCTCCCTCCCTTCATATCTCCCTTCCCCCTCCCGGAGGTTCCTCCCCTCCCTCCTCCGCCCCCCTTTCTCCTTCCTCTCCCTCCTCTTCCTCGGAGCAGGCTCGCCCTCCAGCGGCCGGCCGGGCAGCGCAGCGCAGAGCAGGAGCGGGGCCGGTCAGGATGCGGAAGACGCGGAGGTCCCCGGGCCGCAGCAGGCGGACACCCTCGGCCCTTCCGCCGGTCCGCGAGCGGGGCTCCAGGAGCGCGGTCCGGGCGGCCAGGGCCAAGGCGCCGCCCAAGGCGCCGGGCTCGGGGGTCGCGGGGGCGGCGGCGGCGGCGCCCCCCAGCCTGGCCCTGGGCGCGCAGCGGCAGCGCTGGCTGCAGTTCCAGAAGCGGCAGCGGCTCAGCTGCGAGGAGGCGGCCAAGCTCCTGCTCGACACCTTGTGAGTAAGGGGCTTTTTTTGGGGGGGGGAGAAGGCCACGCCCCCCGATACCCCCCCCCCTTTCTCCTCTGCCCCTTTGCGGGGAGCCAGAGACCCTGGCGATCCAAACCAGCCCCTTTTCTGACTTGCAAACCAAAGGACCTGCCAATCAAACGAAACCCGCCCCCCCTTTTGGGGGGACCTGCCAATCAAATGAAACCGTCCCCCCCTACCTGCCAATCAAACGGACTCCTTCCTGGACTCGCAAAGCCAAGCGAACCCCGTTTTTCTGTCTTGCAAACCCAAATGAACCCCCTTTTTTTTTCTGTCTTGCGAACTTAAGGAAACACCCCCCTCCACTTTTTGACCTGCCAATCAAACGAAAACCCCCCTCCCTTTTGGGAGGGAGCTGCCAATCAAACGAAACCCTCCCCTCTTTGGGGGGGACTTGCCAATCATACGGACTCCTTCCTGGACTCGCAAAGCCAAGCGAACCCCGTTTTTCTGTCTTGCAAACCCAAATGAACCCCCTTTTTTTTTCTGTCTTGCGAACTTAAGGAAACACCCCCCTCCACTTTTTGACCTGCCAATCAAACGAAAACCCCCCTCCCTTTTGGGAGGGAGCTGCCAATCAAACGAAACCCTCCCCTCTTTGGGGGGGACTTGCCAATCATACGGACTCCTTCCTGGACTCGCAAAGCCAAGCGAACCCCGTTTTTCTGTCTTGCAAACCCAAATGAACCCCCTTTTTTTTTCTGTCTTGCGAACTTAAGGAAACACCCCCCTCCACTTTTTGACCTGCCAATCAAACGAAAACCCCCCTCCCTTTTGGGAGGGAGCTGCCAATCAAACGAAACCCTCCCCTCTTTGGGGGGGACTTGCCAATCATACAGACTCCTTCCTGGACTCGCAAAGCCAAGCGAACCCCGTTTTTCTGTCTTGCAAACCCAAATGAACCCCCTTTTTTTTTCTGTCTTGCGAACTTAAGGAAACACCCCCCTCCACTTTTTGACCTGCCAATCAAACGAAAACCCCCCTCCCTTTTGGGAGGGAGCTGCCAATCAAACGAAACCCTCCCCTCTTTGGGGGGGACTTGCCAATCATACAGACTCCTTCCTGGACTCGCAAAGCCAAGCGAACCCCGTTTTTCTGTCTTGCAAACCCAAATGAACCCCCTTTTTTTTTCTGTCTTGCGAACTTAAGGAAACACCCCCCTCCACTTTTTGACCTGCCAATCAAACGAAAACCCCCCTCCCTTTTGGGAGGGAGCTGCCAATCAAACGAAACCCTCCCCTCTTTGGGGGGGACTTGCCAATCATACAGACTCCTTCCTGGACTCGCAAAGCCAAGCGAACCCCGTTTTTCTGTCTTGCAAACCCAAATGAACCCCCTTTTTTTTTCTGTCTTGCGAACTTAAGGAAACACCCCCCTCCACTTTTTGACCTGCCAATCAAACGAAAACCCCCCTCCCTTTTGGGAGGGAGCTGCCAATCAAACGAAACCCTCCCCTCTTTGGGGGGGACTTGCCAATCATACGGACTCCTTCCTGGACTCGCAAAGCCAAGCGAACCCCGTTTTTCTGTCTTGCAAACCCAAATGAACCCCCCTTTTTTTTCTGTCTTGCGAACTTAAGGAAACACCTACCCCCCCCCCCCCACACAGACTTTTTGACCTGCCAATCAAACGAACCCCTTTTTGGACTCCCAAATCAAACAAACCCCCTTTTCTGACTTACGAACCAAACGAACCCCATTATTTGACCTGCCAAGCAAACAAACCCCTTTTTTGGAGTCAGGAACCCAATGGAAACCCACCCAACCCTTTTTTTTTTTTTGACTTGCCAGTCCAAGAAACTGCTTTCTGAATTCCCAAACCAAATAAGCCCCTTTTCTGACTTGCAAACCAAACCTTTTGAGATTTGCAAACCCCCTTTTTTTTAGCTTGCAAACCGCAGGAACCCCAATTTTGAATTTGCCAATCAAACAAACAAACTTCCTTCCTGGACTTGCCAACCAAGCGAACCCTTTTTTCTGTCTTGCAAACTTAAGGACCCCCCCCCCCGCTTTTTGACCTACCAATTCAAATGAACCCCTTTCTGGACTCCCAAACCAATCGAACCTCCTTTTTCAGGGAGATTTGCAGAGCTCCACTGTTGTGGCAGAGAGACCCCCCTAGGATATCCCCCACCCCATTTAAGACAGAGCCCTCAACCCGTCCCACTCCCCCGTTAAGGCAGAACCCTGAGTTAGCCTGGGGTTTTCTGCACTGCCATTGGGGGATCCCCTGTCTGGACCTTCTCTTTGGGTGTGTGGGGAGGGAGAGCTACTTGGGGGTCCTCTAAAGTGTTTGGAACAAAAAAAAATAAAAATATTGGAATGTGCTGAGATGAGCAGATTGACATTTGAAATTAGAGAGCAAGAGGATAAACAATTTTATGAAATTTGGGATCTTTTTTATAAATGGCTAGATGATAAAATCTGATAATAGAATATTTTAGATAGTAAGAAATATCTTTATCTTGCTATTTTGCTATTAATTTGTTACTTGATATTATATTTATAAAGGGTTTTTTTAGGATTGATTTGGTATGATTATATGATTTGTTGAATAATCTGCTTAAAGTACTGTTAGCTCATAAAGCATGAATGATTAAAAGTATAGTCAAAAAAATTTTTTTTTTTTTTTTAGTGATTATAGGATATATAAGTTTGGATTGATAATATGAGTTGTTATGTAACATAATTGTAACTGGGACTACAGAATGAATGCACAAAAATGATGAACCAACTGACACACTGGATGTACATACGAGAGTGGAATGTTTTAATGTTTTGTTTGTCTTGTTTGTTTGTAGAAAATTAATACAATTTTCTTAAAAAAAAAAAAAACCACAAAAAACAAACAACCCCCCCCCACATGAGGAAGGGGTGCCCCAATACCTGGCATATGTACCCGGAAGCTGGAAAGAACCGAACTGAAGTTGAGTTCAGAAGTTGTATGAGTTTTGCTACTGGAGGCTTTGTGGGAGGGGTCTTCCCTTTCACCTCCAGAGCCCCTCTGGGTCTATACCTGGGACCCTTACTCACCCCACAGATTTTTTTTTTTCTTTCCCCAGAGCTCTTGAGCTGGGAAGAGTCCATAGATTGGATTTGCACGCATGGATTCAAGGACGAAGGGCCGTGTGCCTTAGACATCCATGGGACAGCCGGAGGTTAAAGGGGAAAGTCTACACATTTTGGGGGTGCTACCTACAGGGTGGGCGTGCTGAGGAACCGACGAGTTGGAGGGAAAATGTGGTCTCTTGGGTGTAAAACAGGGGTGTGTGTCCTACCTTGGCGGCTTTAAGAACCTGGGGACTTCAGCTCCCAGAATTCCCCAGGCAGCCTGGTTGGGGAATTCTGGCAGTTGCAGTCCACAGGTCTTAAAAGCTGCCAAGGTAGGACACACTCCTGGTGTAAACAGAACAAATGCAAACAAGTTAAATCTCCAGAATTACAGCTTTGTATTCCAGTCTTCTAATCTAGTAGCGCAAGGGTCGGCAACCAGAAAACACTCAAAGAGCCATTTGGACCCGTTTCCCACAGAAAAGAAAACACCGGGAGCCACCAAACCTGGGTGGATGTGGCCAACTCAATGTCACTGTCAGGATTCCGGTAGTTACCCCCTGTTTAAATCATGAGTCTTGAGACAAACTTCCAAAACTTCAAAAGGATTTATTGGGAGTTAACATGCCAGCACTGCCTGGGTGTAGCCGACTCTTGAGACACATCATTCACTGTCAACCTTGACCCTGGTTTTCCCTCCACCCCCTGGGTATATCATCATTCATATTCTCCAATGAGACACCTCCGTAGCCCAGAGTCATCAATCATGCTCTCCAGTTAGAATTTTGCACAGGAGAAACTTCAGTCACCTAGAAACTATCTTTGAAAAAAAAAAACATTTATGGAATTCATTTTCAGTTTTGCAAACTGCCAGACTGCGCCCCCTTCTCTTTCTGTTAGCAACTCTAAAAAGACCATAGAAATATTTGATGAGTTGAGTCACTCCCGCCTAGTCACGTGACCCCACCCGCCACGTCTACCCAGGTTTTCTGGCTTCCGGTGTTTTCTGTGGGAAATGCGTGTGTGTACGCGTCTCATTTCTGGTTTTTTCCTGGTTTACCTTCTCAAGCCAGGTAATGAGGGGAGGGGAGGGGCCAGCCAGTGGAGGGACCACCCAACAGGGAGCCACAACAGAGGGTTGCTGATACCCGCACTTGTGGCTGTACGGGTGGTCCTCGACTTACAATCGTTCACTCAGTGACCGCTCGAAGTGACAACAGCACTGGAAAAAAGTGGCGTAGGGCCGTTTTTCAGATTTATTCCCATGGTCCCGTGGTCAAAATTCAGACAAGCTTCCAAGTGTCTCATATTTGTGACGGTCGCAGCATCCCAGTGATCCCCTTTTGCGACAAGCAAATACAACAAGGAAGCCAGAATCCCTTAACGAACCATGTGACTGATTTAACAACGGCAGGGATTATCTGAATTTGTGGCGAGAACAATGGGCAAAGCACACCGAGCAACTGTCTCACTTAGCAACGGAAATGTGTGGGGGAGCTCTGTTGTGGTTGTAAGTCGAGGACTGGCTATTTTGTAATTCCTTGGGTCCGGAACTGATCGGGAATTGATCTCTTTCTCTTTAGTGAGTACCAAGGGCTGGTGAAACACACAGGAGGCTGTCACTGCGGCGCCGTCCGGTTTGAAGTCTGGGCCTCCGATAACCTTCATGTTTTTGATTGCAAGTGAGTATCATCAGATACTTTTCTCCTTGGGACAGAGGTAAAGGACGTGTTATCCTTTGTCGTACGGTCAGCCAGATCCCTAGACTAGATCTGACATATTCGTCCACCTGTTGAGTCCTTTCCAAGGACCCGGGATAGGCAGATGTGAATATTCAGAAATATTCAAGATCACGTTTCAGGATGTAAGCTGTTTCGAGTAAAGCTGCCTTCTGCAATTGACTGACAGGGATTTTGTCAATGCTGATGGTGTTTGAGTGGTGTTCCAAATGTTTTGGGATTATTATTATTGGTTGCACAGTCAACCAGATATTTAGACTCAATTTGGCATATTTGTCCACCTGTTAAATGCTTCCTAAGCACCTGAGATAGGCAGATGTGAATATTTAATAAGAAAGATCTCATCTCAGGATGTAAGCTGTTTCAAGCAAAGCTGCCTTTTGCAGTTGACTGATGGGGATTTTGCCAATGCCAATGGTGTCCAAGTGGTACTCCAGATATTTTGGGATTATTATTACTATTATTATTGGTTGCATAGTCAGCCAGATATTTAGACTCGGTTTGCCTACCTGTTGAGTGCTTCTTTCTAGGCAGATATGGATGTTTAATGGTGTTTAAAGATCTCCTCGCAGGATATCAGCTGTTCTGAGCAAAGCTGCCTTTTGCAATTGACTCATGGGGAAATTGTCAAATCCAACAGTATTCAAGTGGTTCTCAATCACCAGCCAAGTGTTTAGACTGGATATTGTATTTTTATTCACCTATCGAGTTCTCAAGCACCCGGGATAGGCAGATGTCAAATATAAAAGGTTTTGTGGTAAGCCGTTCTGAGCAAAGCTGCAGTTGACTGATAGGGATTTTGTCAATGCCGATGGTGGTGTTCAAGGGGTTTTCAGCCAACCAGCCAGACCAGATTTGTTATTTTGTCCACCTAACAAGTTCTTCCCAAACACCTGGGATAGCCAGCTGCTGTTGTTTATTAATATTAAAAAGTTTTGTGGCAGGATATAAGCTGTTCCATAGCAAAGCTGCCTTCTGCAATTGACTGACTGGGGATTTGTCAATGCCAATGGTGTTCAAGTGCTCACCCAGTCCGACATTCTGACTGAATTTGACATTTTTAATCCAGCATCAAGTTCTTCCCAAGCACCTGGGATAGCCAGATATTGTTGCTTAATAATATTAAAGGTTTTATGGAAGGATGTAAGCTGTTCCAAGCAAAGGAAAAGAATTTGCTTTCCTCACAAAAAGGGCTACAAAAACTTCCTTTTTCCCCCCCTTCACTCGCAGGCTCAACCTACTTGTCTGGGCTTTTTGTGAAGTCTCTCTCCCCAATTTACATTTTTTCTTCTTCTCCTCCTCCTCCTCCTCTTCCTCTCTCTCCCCTTCTCCAGTTGCAGCATCTGTGTGAAGAAACAAAACAGGCATTTCATCGTGCCCGCTTCACACTTTAAGCTTTTGAAGGTAAGTAGAGGGCAGGTAGATGTTGCCTGGACACCTGCGGGGTTATTCCGAGTTGCATTTTGAGTGGTGGACAAGCTTTCTTGCTTTTGAGAGACAATCATCCACCTGAGCAACCCTGCAAAAGGTTTAGTTGGGATCCAGGCCTAGTGAGGGAGGCTCAGCCAATCTCACTGTACACATGTTGTACTCTGACAATAAAGGTAATAACAACTGTATATTGTTTTTTTGTTTAATCAAGTATTTTTATTTCAATCTACACAACAATACATTCACAGTGGGGCATCAATATATCATACATTTTAGTATAGGCAAAATTATAATAACTTTGTATTTGTGGGGTCCTTGATGCTCTCTGAGGTTGGTGGTTTTCTTGCAGATGTTTCATGACCCAGCTAGAAAACATCATCAGTGTTGGAAGAGATGGGATGGGTTGCAGAGAAGAGAAGGAGGAAGAGAAGTGATGGGGGAAGAGGTTGAGGAGGACTGTGAGGTCAGTGCTAGAAGAGAAGGGTTTTGCAAAGAGGAAGAGGATGAAGGTGGCATCCCTGGTGCCCCCTGAGCTTAGTTGTTAGAGCTGTGGTGGCACAGTGGTCAGAGGAAAGATCAGGCCAGTGTAGCTTCGGCTCGGTCTACCCAGGGCGAAGAGAAAACACGCCAGAAGTTTGGGGAGTGGTGTCGAGCTGGCCACACCCACACAGTCAGCCACGCCCCCAGGTCAACCGCAGTCCTGATGCGGCTCTCTGTCAGGATTCCGACAAATGCTCCAATCAAATCATGAGCCTCGAGCCAAACTTCAAAAGAAATCCAATTATCCTCATGAAGCCAGCTCTGACTCGCGTAATTTATGGTGCTCCTATGACCCTGTTTCCTCCCCTCCCCGGGTGTGTCATAAATCACGTTCTCCAACAGAGAACTTTCCCGGGCTCTAAGAGATCACGCCCCTCCAACTGGTTCGGTAACCTGGGATACAGCCTTGGTAAGGTATGTATCATGCCCTTGTTGGAGTCTGATTCTGAGGGGGAGATTGAGCAGCTGACAGAGAGGGAGTGTGGCTCCGGTGGCTGTGGAAGAAATGGGGGAAGGGCATTCAGAGGAAGACCCTCTTCATCATAGGGCACACAGGGAGGAATGGAGAAGGGAGCAACCTGGCTTACGGGAGAGAAAAGGGCCCTGATCCCTTTCATTAGTTGCAGGTGGGAGAACAGGGTATAAGAGGAGCGTTTGCACACAGCACCTTGCTGGAAGCAAAGCGTGCATTATCTTTGTCGAGGGTTTTGGCGTCCTCCCAACTGTGGGTGTTGCTTTATCTGTTGGAAGTCTGCAATTTATCACCCTGCCCTGCTGTGTTAATTACTTCAGTATGGTTTGTGTTGGCTTTTTTAAATTTCTAATTATCTTTACTTTGGGTTCGGACTGCATTTTTTCCCTTTGTAGACTGTTATTTTGGAAGAGTTTGTTATCCAGCCAAGGATAATTGGACATTGGGAGTCAAGTTGGAGGCATTAAAGGGAATTTATTCTACTTTGTTATTTTTGTGCCACGCCCTTGGTCATCACAATATGCGTGGAATGTATTTCCAGTTGTGATTGCCTTGCTGCTCCTTCCGGTTTCCCCACCCTTTCCCTAAGGCAACTCGAAAGGAGTCCAGGAATGTTTTTAAGAGTTGACACCCTCAATGAAATTGAGTTAGACACCCTCGGTTTAGGGCCTCCTATTTAAGCGGGGGGGGGGGGGGTTGGACTAGAAGACCTCCAAGGTCCCTCCCAGCTCTAATTCTGATGATTCTTCTTTCTCTCCAGGGGGCTGACCATCTTACCACGTATACCTTCAACACTCACTCTGCCCAGCACACCTTCTGTAAGACATGTGGCGTCCAGAGTTTTTATACCCCACGTTCCAATCCAGACGGTTACGGTAATGATACGATTTTGTGGGCCGAGGGTGGGTTTCGAATCCGGCCATTCTCTCCCAGAAATGAATCCATTATTATTATTATTTTTACAACCCTGTTCATTTTAATTTTCTCGGACTGCTGCAGATGCGAATTTTTGTTCCTGGAGTCGCCAACCTTTTGAACCTCAGGGACCACCAAGCTCTCATAATTTTAAATCCTGCGGACCAGAGACCCTGGGAAAATCCCTCCAAAAGTCTGCAGGAAAATCTCCTCACCCCGTTTTCCTACCGACCGATCGTTCTTTATTTGGGATCTCCAGCTCCATTCTTATGGGGAGAGAGAGAGAGAGACTTTGGACTTCGTGCAAGGAAAGCAGCAGAAGCCGCAGAAGTCTTTCTTTTTTTCCCCCAAACTCCTCCAGGAATGAGTCTTTTGCCAACACAGCCTCTTGGAGCAGGAGGCCTTGCAGGGTCCCACAGACTCATTTCTGGTGGAGTCTGGGGGAGAGAAAGAAAGACTTTGGCTGCTTTCCTTGCCTGCAGCCAAAAGTAGAAGAAGCAGCCCGGTGTCCAGGCCAGGCGTGTGGGGTAAACCGTGTGATGAACAGTTAAAGGCAATTAAATAAGTTTACCCTAACAAAGAGAAGGACCAGGGATGACATGATAGCAGCCTTCCAGTATTTGAGGAGCTGCCCCAAGGAAAGAGGGAGTCAAGCTATTCTCCAAAGCCCCTGAAGGCAGGACAAGAAACAATGATTGGAAACTTAATCAAGGAGAGAAGCAACCTGGAACTAAGGAGGATTTTCCTGACAGTGAGAACAATTAACCAGCGGAACTGCTTGCCACCAGAAGTTGTGAATGCTCCAACACTGGAGGCGTGGCAACTCTAAAACAGGCATAAAAATGACAAAGTGTTTAAGGAAGAGGTTGGCCAACCTCTGGTATAGGATTTCCTGCTTGAGCAAGGGGTTGGACTAGAAGACCTCCAAGGTCCCAATTCTGTTTTTCTGCTACAGCTCTCTCTCTCTCTCTCTCTCTCCCCCCCACCCGCCTCCACAGGAATTGCACCCCACTGCCTGGATGAGGGGACCATCACCAAGATCACAGTGGAGCCCATCAACGGGAAAGAATGGGAGAAAGCTGTCAAGGGCCACCCCACCATCAGGAATATGTCGAAACCGTGACTCTGCTGGTCCTGGAAAACCAGAAAGGAGCCCTTCTTTTAATTCAGGTTTCATTTAGGAAACCAAAGGGTGCCATTTTTTTATGTGTGCATGTGTGAAATAATCTCTCTACTGCCTATTTCCCCCATCGGATAGAACAGCGGCATAAAAACAGGGACAGTCTCAGTCCTACACGTATAAAAATTAGGTGTATATTGTGATGACCCAAAGGGGTGTGGCACAAAGGCAACAACAGTCAAATCAGCAATAAGAGTCCCTTGATGATCTCCAGTTTTGCCCCAATGTCCAGGTTACCTTCGAGATAAACTCTCCCAGGAACAACCTGTGACTGTAGAGAATTCAGTCCTAAACCAGGTACATACAAACTATAACTAAAAACCCAAACAAATCAAACTGAAGTAATTAGCTAGACAGGGCAGCAGGAGGACGTTCTGACTTGAAAGCACGGCAAAACTCACACCATTGGGAAGAGGTCAGGAACCCAGATAAGCCACAACGATACAAGATAAGTTCACATTTGCTCCCAACAACTTCCCTTTTTTAATGCACCGTGTTCCCAGCTGCAGCTAATGAAGGGAATCAGGGCCCTTTTCTCCCCTCGCAAGCCATGCAACTCATGTTGCTCCCTTCTCCGTTCCTCCCTGTGTGGCCTAGGATGAAGAGGGGGTAGGCCTCTGAACTCCCTCTCCCTTGTTTTACCTCTTCCCTGATCTGCCCAGCCGGAGTTTGCCCTTCCCCAGTTTCCTCCACAGCCAACGGAGCCACTCTCCCACTCCCTATCAGCTCTTCATCTTCCTCCTTGGATTCAGACTCTGACAGGGACCTGGCATATATTTTGTCTTACCTTGGGGGAAAAAATAATGTTTAAAAAAAAGATGTAAACATTGGGAAGGCCCAAAGCTACACCATCAAGTTTGCTATGGTGCAAAGATCCAGGGAGGAATTTCCAAGAGGGAGGGTGCCCTACGGATCATCCTTGACTTATAATCTTTTGTTTAGTGACATTGGGAGTTACAACAGCATTGAAATCATTGCTCCCACCATCCAGTCAGAGCCGAAGAAGCTCCTTGGAATGAGAAGCGAAATGTCTTCTTGTGGGAGCTTCATCACTGGAGGCTTTCAAGAGACTGGACTGCTTTTTGTCAGAAATGGTGTGTCTCCTGCTTGGGCGGGGGGGTTAGACTAGATGACCTACAAGGTCCCTTCCAACTTTGTTATTCTGTTACTGTTATTCAGAAGTTGTGGGAGCTTCATCACTGGAAGCTTTCAAGAAGAGACTGGACTGCTTTTTGTCAGAAATGGTGTGTCTCCTGCTTGGGCGGGGGGGTTAGACTAGATGACCTACAAGGTCCCTTCCAACTCTGTTATTCTGTTACTGTTATTCAGAAGTTGTGGGAGCTTCATCACTGGAAGCTTTCAAGAAGAGACTGGACTGCTTTTTGTCAGAAATGGTGTGTCTCCTGCTTGGGCGGGGGGGTTAGACTAGATGACCTACAAGGTCCCTTCCAACTCTGTTATTCTGTTACTGTTATTCAGAAGTTGTGGGAGCTTCATCACTGGAAGCTTTCAAGAAGAGACTGGACTGCTTTTTGTCAGAAATGGTGTGTCTCCTGCTTGGGCGGGGGGGTTAGACTAGATGACCTACAAGGTCCCTTCCAACTCTGTTATTCTGTTACTGTTATTCAGAAGTTGTGGGAGCTTCATCACTGGAAGCTTTCAAGAAGAGACTGGACTGCTTTTTGTCAGAAATGGTGTGTCTCCTGCTTGGGCGGGGGGTTAGACTAGATGACCTACAAGGTCCCTTCCAACTTTGTTATTCTGTTACTGTTATTCAGAAGTTGTGGGAGCTTCATCACTGGAAGCTTTCAAGAAGAGACTGGACTGCTTTTTGTCAGAAATGGTGTGGGGGGGGTCCCTTGCTTGGGCAGGGGGTTGGACTAGATGACCTACAAGGTCCCTTCCAACTCTGTTAATCTGTAAATCTCTAATATCTAAGCAATCAACCAATGGAACAGAAGTTATGGGAGCTTCATCACTGGAGGCTTTCAAGAAGAGACTGGACTGCCCTGGGTCAGAAATGGTGTAGAATCTCCCACTTGGGCAGGGGGTTGGACTAGATGACCTACAAGACCCCTTCCAATTCTGTTAATCTGTAAATTACCTGCATTTTTTGGCAAGGCAATGTCCTGTAATGGAAGCAGGAGATTCCATCTAACCGAGATCCTTGCTGAGTTAAGGCAGCCTGAAGATTTGGAGAAGATCTCCATTTTTCAAAGAAAAATAGATTCTTAAGAATTTTTTTAATTTGAAGGAGCCGCTGATCCATCATGGTGCTTGGAATAATTTCTCTTGGGGACCCCTTTTTATGACAGTCTTAAGTTGACCTACGGCTAACCGAGTGGCCAGAGCTTTCCGGTGTTAAGAAACTTAGTTAGTCCAACAGGGTGGGAAATGTCTTTTTGTGTATTGTGTGAATGCCTAAAGTGTCTTTATTTCAGTTTTCAGGTTCAGCGTTTTAGGTATGAATGCTGTTGCTTTGTCCCAAACGACACTTTTCACTTTTGAGGAAATTCTTGTTTTGAAAAAAAATAAATAAAAAATTACAAAAAAAAAAAAAAACCACATATTTTTAAAAACGTTTGTCCTTTTTATTTGGATTCATTTCGAAGGGAAGAAGGGAAGGGGGAATGTAATGTTCCCCTATCCTCGTGCGAAATGCACAGTGTAGTTGTTAAGATTATAGGCAACGATACACAAAGTGTGCAGAGAAGAGCAAGGAAGAAGTATTGCAACACGGGAACTTTTCAAGATGAGACTGGACCACCATTTGTCTGAAATGGTAGGAGGTCTCCTGTTTGAGCGGGGGTGGGTGGCTGGGGGGGGTTGGACTGGAAGACCTCACAGGTCCCTTCCAATTCTGTATTCTGTTAAAGATGACCAGGGGTCTGGAGGCTAAACTGTGTGATGAACAGTAAAGGCAACTAGGTTTAGTTTAGCCTAACAAAAGAGAAAGACTAAGGGTGACATGATAGCATCCTCCGATATTTCAGGGGCTGCCCCAAAGAAGAATGGGGTCAACTTATTGTCCAAAGCACCTGAAAGCAGAACAAGAAACAAAAGATGGAAACTCATACAGAAGAGAAGCAACTTGGAATTAAGGAGAAACTTCCAGACAGGATAATTAACCAGTGGATCCAGAAATCGTGGGTTCTCCATCACTGCAGGCTTTCAAGAAGAGACCGGACAGCTATTTGTCAGGAATCGTAGACAGTATTGTGCTCAAGTAGGCGGTTGGACTAGATCAGGGATCGCCAACCTTTTGGACCTCAGGGACCACCAAACTCATAATTTTAAATCCCAGGGACCACTAACCGGTTCTGTGGGTGTGGCTTGGTGGTTGTGACTGGCTTGGCATGGCTTGTATATAAATATAAATATTTATATAAATATTGATTTTTTTTAATTAAAAAAGAGCAACTTTTACTCAAAATCAGGCAAAGCAGGCAAGCAGATTGAGTTGCTCACAATCATTCAGTGATCTATCTATCTGCCATCGGCTAGCTCAGTCTTGTCACATACAATTTGCTTGCCAAGAGTCTGCACTGAATAATAGAACCTTCAACCTAAGGGAGGTTTGGCTGTGCTTAAAAGCAGAGCCGAAGATCTAAAGACTAGCTAGAAAGCAAGAAATCCAACCATTTCCTGCTTCCTAGCTAATCTAAATCACCCAGCACAGCAGAACAGATGATGGTTGGGAAAAGGAAAAATAGCAATTTAGCAGGCAAGTTTGCTGGGTAAGGAATGAGTAGGCGGGGAGGATTCCCGCGGGCCATGTGGGTGACGCAACCTTGAGTTTCTGCGCAGTGTGGATTAATTGCTTTGGGGGGGGATGCTCTGGGGGTGAGATTTCTCTGGGGCCCACCAAAATTTTCTCGTGGCCCACCGGTTGGCGATCACTGGACTAGATGACCTTTGAGATCCCTTCCAGCCTTACGATTCTGTGTTCTGTTTCTTCACGCTAAAGCTGAAGGAATTAGCATTAGCCCTTAAGACTTACATACCGCTTCACAGTGCTTTTACAACCCTCTCTAAGCGTTTCACAGAGTCAGCCTCTCGCCCCCAACAATCTGGGTCTTCACTTTTCAGACCTCGGAAGGACCGAAGGCTGAGCTGATCTTGAGCCAGAAGGTCAGGATCAAACTTGAGTTTGCCTGCAATGCTGCAATTCTAACCACTGTGCCGCCACGGTACAGTTGAGGTACATGTAATGATTCCTTGTGCTTCTATCATCATAAGAACTTGACAAAATGTGTGTGGAAGTACACTGCCACAATCACACATCTCCCCAACGACAGCAGTTAGTCAAAAGTGCCATTTGATGGGCTCTGGGGTCCCCAGGTCCACTGGGAAAAAACACATCTTCAGGGTCTTGTGAAAAAGTAGCAAGATGAGGGAGCTAAACTTATTTCCACAGAGATAATGTGCCACAGGGAAGGAGCCACCCCCGAGAAGGCCCTTCTTGGTCCCACCAGATGGACCTCCTTATGTGATGACCCAAAGGGGCGTGGCACAAAGGCAACACAGCCAGAGAATAAGTAGAGGTCCCTTTATTAGCTCCAACTTTGCCTCCAATGATCCGGTTACCTTCCGGTCTAGAGAAAAACTCTCCCCTGAACCTGCAACAGCCTTTGGCTGCCGATATTCTAGTTCAAAAGTTGTAAACTGAAAACTAAACAAGGCAAAATAAGGTAATAAATCCGGCAGAGCAAGATAATCCAACCAGGTGGGAGGATGCCAGGAACTCAGATTAACAGCAGCCAACATTAGACAAACTCAACGTTTGTTCCCAACAACCCCCCCTCCCAACTGGTTCTCCTTTAAACTCCCTCCCCAGATGTGCCTTGTGAAGGGAATCAGGGCCCTTTCCTCCCTCGTAAGCCCTCCACCGCTCCCTGATGGCTGTTTGTCTTCCTCCTCAGATTCAGACTCCGATGGGGGCATGACACCTTAAGAGAAGGGACCGATAACATCTTATTTCCAATCTTATCTCCGCAGGTATGATGTTCCACAGGGAAGGAGCCAGCACGGAGAAGGCCCTTCTTCTTGGGTCCCATTAGATGGACCTCCTTAAGAGGGAAGATCCATAATATCTTATTTCCACAGTGATGAGGTTTCACAGGGAAGGAGCCAGCACGGAGAAGGCCCTTCTTCTCGGTCCCGCTTGATTTTTCCACTCGGCAGGCACCTAGAGAGTCCCTTCTTCCTCCTTTTCTCCTCTCTAGGTCTCTGGTTCATCCAAAATCTCTCTTCCCCCACTAGAGGAAGCGAAGTGAGTTGATCACCATGTAGCGCGAGAACCTCACGTACAGACAGCGGAACCAGAGCATCTGGCTATGGTGACACCGCATTGCTTTCTGGGAAGAGAAGACAGCATCAGATGTTAATCTTATCGGCAAGGAGAACAATTTTAAGGAATGGTTCAGGTGAAACCATGAAGACAGGTTAAGTCTCGAGTTACAACAATTAACTCCAAATCAACACTATCTGAAACGGTATAGGTTCTCCTGCTTGAGCAGGGGGCTGGACTAGAAGACCTCTAAAGTCCCTTCCAGCTCTATTCTATTCTATGTGTAAGTTAAAGTCACATCCATAATCCATGACTGAAGGTCAATTCCCTAACCAAAGGCTGGATCAAACCCTCCAGATCTTCCTGTCTAAGAAAGATCCTTGGTTGTTTTCTGGCTGATGTTTTGCAGATGTTTTCTTACAGACTTCTAGAACTGATGATGTTACCTAGTTGGGTCATGAAATGTCTGCAAGAAAACAGCCAAGCTCAGAGAGCACCAAGGACCCCACAGTTCTTTTCTTCTTCCTCCTCCTCCTCCTCTTCCTCCTGCTCCTCCTCCTCCCTCTAGCACTGATGACGTTGCCTAGTTGGGTCATGAAATGTCTGCAAGAAAGCCACCAAGCTCAGAGGACACCAAAGACTCCCTGCTTTTTACCCTGAGCCACACATACAGGCAGTCCCTGACTTACAACTACAATGGGGCCCAAAGATTCTGTCGTGAAGTGAGGCATTTTTGTTTAAGTGAGCTTTGCCCCATTTTACGACTCTTCCTGCCCCCCCCCCCATTGTTAAGTAAATCCCTGCAGTTGATAAGTTAGTGATCAGGTTGTTAAGTAGATCTGGTTTCCACCCCCTTGGTTTGTTGCAAAAGGTCGCAAAAAGGGATCACGTGATGCCACGGGACACTGCCATGGTCATAAGGATGAGTCAGTTGCCAAGCCTCTGAATTTTTTGATCACGTGACTACTGGGATGCCGGAAAGGCTGTAACTGAAACACGGTCCTAAGTCAATTTTTTCCAGGGGCGTCGTAACTCTGAACGGTCACTAAATGGACTGTTGTAAGTTGAGGTGTCAACTAAACAATGCTCCTTTGGTCTTTTTAGTTGCCAGGAGAAAGGGAGTGAGGGATGCAGTGCATTCCTTACATGCTTCAGATAATTGCTAGGCAGCCGAAGCTGTTGGCACGCAAGATTATTACTGGAGAGCATGATTGATGACTCTTGGCTATGGATGTGTCCCATTGGAGAATATACATCCAGGGGGTGGGAGAGAAGATCAGAGTCAAGGGAGAAATGAATGATGGGTCTTAGAGTCGGCTGCACCTAGGTAACGCCGACATGGTCACTCCTTATAAATCAATTTTTTTTTTTTTACTCTGAGAGATGCGGCTAGAGACTTATGATTTGAAGGGGGGCATGGTGGTTTGTCGGAGCCCTGACACAAGGATTAACTTTTCCTCCTTAATTGACTTCCTGGGTATGGAAACCAATTGCTGGGGACTTTCTGGATGGGAACAAGGACGTCATCCAATGTACCTTGGCCAATTCTGCTTCTTTTTCCGTCGCTATAAAGAGGACATCCCGATTTTTGTAGCAGCTGAGCGGAGCGTCCCAGATGGAAATGTATTTCCGGAAAACGTTCACGGTCTCAAGGACGAGGAAGTGACAACCTGTGTGAGAAACACAAACCAGCGGGGTGAAATCCAACACCTCCCTTTTGTCTTCTTGCCTTGTTTTTCCAAAACAACTCTGGGCAAGCCCTGAGAGTGAAACTGGCCCCAGGTGACTCCCTTCAGATGATTAGATTTATAACAGGGCTGGGGATTGCAAAATGCATAACGATTCGGAACAGATGAACAGAGTTGGAAGGGACCTTGCAGGTCATCTAGTCCACCCTCCCACCCAAGCAGGAGACCCTACACCATTTCTGACAGATGGCAGTCCAGTCTCTTCTTGAAAGCTTCCAGGGATGAAGCTCCCACAACTTCTGAAGGCAACTTCTGTTCTTTGCAGATTAAAATAAATAATTAGATTGACTTTTGTCTCGACAAAGGTCCACACTAAAATCATCACAACGACGGAATCCCCAATTTTAACTTCAAAAAATGCAACTGTGATCTTATAAACAATGATCTCTCATCCTTTGATTGGCAATTTCTATTCACTGGATGCAACATTGTTGAAGACCATTACAACATATTCTTACCGGAAGTCAAAAGAGTCACCAAACTATAGGTACCAATAACAACTCCCAGAACCAGAAAAAACAAATTACCCAAAACAATAAGGAAGCTTCAATCCAAAAAGAAATCACTTTGGCGGAAAAACAAATCTGGTCATGTTGCCAACTTCAAAAGCGGATCCAAAAATTTATGCCACCAAATAAAGACTGAATGCACCAATTATCACATCAAACAAGAGGAAAACCTTCTACGCACCAATTCCACCCGCACTTTCTACAATTTTGTAAACAACCAACTAAAAGACTCAAGGTCCATCCCACCCCTGAAAGGACCTAATGGTAAAGACTGCAACGAAGACACTATTAAAGCCAACCTCTTTAACATATTCTTTGGCTCAGTATTTGTAAACAGCAATGGATCGTGCCCAGTATTTCCCAACAGACAACTACAATGATCTAATACATATCGATTTTACAGAAGACTTTGTTGAAAAAGCACTATGCAATCTAAAACCATCTCTATTTTTTGGACCAGACGGAATATGTGCCTACTTCTTAAAAAAGCTATCCATTGCCATAGCTGAACCTCTAAGCATAATCTTTGAAAAATCTTTCAGGACCAGCTCCTTGCCAAAACTATGGTCACAAGCCACGGTCATCCCCATCTTCAAAAAGGGAGACCCCAGCCTAGTTGAAAATTACAGACCAATCTCCTTATGCTGCATCACCTGTAAAGTCATGGAATCAATTATTAACCAATCCATCATCCTCCACTTAGAGACAAACAACCTACTCTCTAATAAACAATTTGATTTCAGAAAAAAACTTGCAACTCTTACATTGTAAAAACATATGGACTACATAGCTTGACCAGGGCAAAGCAATAGATGCAATCTACATGGACTTCTGTAAAGCCTTTGATTCAGTGGTACACGACAAACTACTCCTAAAACTAAAATCTTATGGTATCTCTGGACCACTGTATAACTGGATAGAAGCATTCCTATCAAACAGACAACAAATGGTCCAAATTAGGAGCATCCTATCAAATTCTGTACCTGTCAATAGTGGTGTCCCCCAAGGCAGTGTTCTAGGACCAACTCTCTTCATACTCTACATAAATGACCTCTGTGGTCATATTAAGAGCAACTGCGTTCTTTTCGCTGACAATACTGCTACCCTTCAAAAAGACCTTGACTATATATCAGACTGGTCAAACAAATGGCAACTTCAAATCTCAACAAACAAATGCTCTGTCCTACATATTGGCAAAAATAATCAGAAATTAAAATACAGGCTGAATAGTCAAGACCTTGTTGACAATCCAAATTCTGTCAAGGATCTTGGAGTACTCATCTCAAATGACCTAAGTGTTAGAGCTCACTGTAACTACATAGCCAAAAAGGCATTAAGAGTTGTTAACCTAATCCTACGTAGCTTTTTCCCTGGCAATATTACACTACTAACTAGAGCATGCAAAACATTTGCTGGACCAATACATGAATACAGCTCATCAGTCTGGAGCCCACATTACGTATCTGATATTAACACAGTTGAGAAAGTCCAGAAATATTTCACAAGAAGAGTTCTCCACTCCTCTACTCGTTGCAGAATACCATATGCTACCAGACTTGAAATTCTAGACCTAAAAAACCTAGAACTATGCCGCCTTCAGTCCGATCTAAGTATAGTATGTAAAATCATACATTGCAATGTCCTACCTGTCAATGAATACTTCAGCTTCAACCATAACAACACAAGAGCAAACAATAGTTACAAACTCAAGGTTAACCGCACCAAACTTGATTGCAGGAAATACGACTTCAGCCACAGAGTGGTCAATGTCTGGAATCCTCTACCTGACTCTGTGGTTTCTTCCCCAAACCCCAAAAACTTTAACCTTAGACTGTCTACTGTTGACCTCACCCCTTTCCTAAGAGGCCTGTTGGGGGCGTGCATAAGCGCACCAACGTGCCTACCGTCCCTGTCCTATAGTTTCTTTTATTTTTTTATTTTTCTTATATGTATCCATGTATTCATAACTATGTTTTTACTTATACCTATTATCTTGTAAGCAATTAACCAAAACAAACAAATAAATAAATAACAGCACTGGAAATGACCTTGTAGGTCATCTAGTCCAACCCCCTGCCCAAGCAGGAGACCCTATACCATTTCTGACAGATGGCAGTCCAGTCTCTTCTTGAAAGCCTCCAGGGATGAAGCTCCCACAACTTCTGCAGGCAACTTCTGTTCCATCGGTGGATTGTTCTCACTGTCAGAAAATTCCTCCTTATTTCCAGATTGAATCTCTCCTTGATCAGTTTCCATCCATTATTCCTTGTCTGGCCTTTGGGTGCCTTGGAAGATAGCTTGACCCCCTTCCTCCTCTCTGTGGCAGCCCCTCAAATATTGGAAGGCTGCTCTCCTGTTTCCCCTGGTCCTTCTCCTCCCTAGACCAGCCAGGCCCAGTTCCTGCAACTGTCCATCATATGTTTTAGCCTCCAATCTCCTCATCATCCTGGTTGCTCTTCTCTGCACTTTTTCTATACTCTCAACACCTTTTTTATAGTGTGGTGGCCAAAACTGGATGCAGGACTCTAGGTGTGGCCTTACTCAGGCTTTATAGAGTGGTATTAGTACCTCCCTTGATCTCGATTGTGTCCCTCTTTTAATATAACTTAGGATTGCATTGGCTTTTTTGGCTGCTGCTGCACAACATTGGCTCCTATTTAGCTGGTTGTCCACCAAGACTCCAAGATCTCTCTCACAGCTACTGCTATTGAGCCTGGTTTCACCCAGTCTATATGTGTACATTTGGTTTTCTTGACTAAGTTTGGGACTTTACTTTTCTGCATAATGAATTTCATTTTGTTAGATACAGCCCAGGGTTCAAGTCTGTCAAGATCGATCTGTTTTGATGAACTGGCTAGAATGGGGTAGTCCTTCCTTCCTTCCTTCCTTCCTTCCTTCCTTCCTTCCTTCCTTCCTTCCTTCCACCCACCCACCTTCCCTCTCATTTCCTTCTTCCATCCTTCTTTCCTTGTTTTTCCTTTCTTTCTTTTTCTCTTTTTCTTTTTTTCTCATTAATTTGTGTTCATTTTTGTCGTGTCCGCAAAAAGACGCTCAGAGTCTGTGACTATCATTCAAGCTCTTTATTAAACTGTTGTGAACCGAACCGGCGAAAAGGAAAAAGCCCGCGGCTTTTATCCTTTTCGCTGCGGCGGCCGCGGCCAATGGCAGCAATTCAAGTCTCCCGCTCTTGGAGCGAGCCAATCGTGGGAGACTTCAATCGGGCCAATCAGCGCGGCTCGCCTGGCCAATCAGAAATCCCCGCACCTTAGCCAATCAAGGCACGGGGATTTCGAGTATTCAAATTCAGGACAGAACACCCCTCCCCTCTTGGTATGGTCCATCACGTAGCGTAGTCACGCAGGTAGGCGGGGCTTCGTCTAGTCCTAGTTGACCTGCGCAACTCAGTTTCAAGCTGTATCTCGGCCGGAGCGGTCATCTTTTTGGCTGCTCCTCCCTCTGTGTGAACCGGCTGGATGATCGGGCCGGTTCGTTCTCCGTGGCTCCCGCCTGGGCCTACCGGGTCGGTTGAGCTGCGGGTTTCGCCGCTCCCGCTTGGTTTCTCCGAGTCGGTTGAGCTGGCCAGGTGGTTCTTCTCCGGAGGGGACTCGCGATGGCTGCGTTCCGGTGAGTATTTTTGGATTTTTTCTTGCGCTATTTTATTCGGGTGTTCCCTCCCCCCTTGGTTCGATTCTTGGGGGTTGAGGTCTGTTGCCGTACGTGACCGGAGCTGGTCGATGTGCCGTTTCCAGGCTCGCCCGTCGGTGGTTTGGAGCCGGTACGACCGTGGACCGGTGATTTGAGTGATGACGGCTGGGATCCATAGGGGGTCCCCCGTCAGATTTTTGGCGTAAACTAAGTCACCGGGGGCAAATGTCCGGTATTTGGAGCTGGAGTCTGGGGGCCGCTCCGGGTTGTAAGTCGGGTGCAACCTGTCGAGTGGGGACCTCAGCTTCCTGCCCATTAACAGTTCGGCTGGGCTTTTGTTGGTAGTGGTGTTCGGGGTGATGTGTTGTATGAAGAGGAGTTTGTTGATTTTGTCGTTGATCTCCCCGTGGTCCATTTTCCGGAGGGTTTTTTTAGTAAACTGGACCATCCGTTCCGCTCTACCGTTCGCCGCCGGATGCGCCGGTGCCATTAATGCGTGGCGGATGCCCCTCTCCGCCAAGAACCTTTCAAACTCGAGGGAAGTAAACTGGGGCCCGTTATCTGAGACGACGACGTCTGGGAGGCCGTGCGTGGAAAACAGTTTACACAGTTCTTTGATGAAGGCCTCCGTGGTAGTGGATTTCATGTCGCTTACTTCCAACCAATTGGAGTAAGCGTCGACTGTGATCAGAAAAGTATGCCCATTTGTTGGACCCGCAAAGTCTAAATGGATTCTGGACCAGGGCCCCCTTGGTATTTCCCAGTCCCGGATGGGTGCTGCGGGTGGGCTGGGTCTGGTCTCCTGGCAACGATGGCATTTGGCGACCCATTGCTCAATCTGTTTGTCCATCCCTGGCCACCAAGCGTAACTCCTGGCCAGGGCTTTAGTCCTGACGATGCCAGGATGACCCTCATGCAGCATCTCTAAGACCCTCCCTTGCAATCTGTCCGGGATGACTACCCTGTCACCCCACAAGATACATCCCTTAAGTAGTGAAAGTTCAGTCTGGCGGTTCCTGAACGTTTTAATGGATTCGTCATTGTCCCTTTCAGGCCAACCTTTTTCTAGCCAATGTAGGATTCGCGCCAGACGCTTATCCTTAACAGTCTCTCTGGCAATGTCCGATGCGGTAATGGGTAGGTTCTCAATGCTAAGGGTGTTTGTTGTTGGTGCTGGGTCAGGATCAGAGTCTGGTAAGGGGGAACGGCTTAAAGCGTCCGCGTTCAAAATTTTCTTACCTGGCTTGTGTAACAGTTCGTAGCTGTAGGCTGCCAGGAACTCGGACCACCTTGTCATCCGGGGTAATAAAATGTTCGGGGTGGCTCGGTTTCCGGCGAGGATTCCCAGCAACGGCTTATGGTCTGTCACAATGGTGAACGGGCGGCCATATAGGTATTCGTGGAAACGCTTAACGGCGGCAACTATAGCCAAGGCTTCTTTGTCCAGCTGGCTATAGTTCCGCTCTGGTTTAGTCAGAGTCCTGGAGAAAAAAGCGATGGGTGCTTCCCTTTTGTCGGGGAGGGTATGGCTGAGGACAGCGCCGACGCCGAAAGGTGATGCGTCGCAAGTGACAGCTAAGGGCAAGGTTTCGCTGAATTGAATCAGGACGGCGTCGGAGGTGAGGAGGTCTTTGGTTTTTTGAAAGGCGGTTTGCTCTCGTCTCCCCCAAATCCAGGTTGCCGCCTTATCCAGGAGTCTATGCAAAGGCTCCGCCGCCGTAGCCTTTTGGGGTAGGAAAACATTATAAAATTTCAGCAACCCTAAGAACGCTTGTAGTTCCATTTTAGACTTTGGGGTAGGGGCTTCTTTGATGGCTTTCACTTTTTTAATTGTAGGGTGAATGCCATGCCGGTCTAGAAGGTAGCCCAAAAATTGCACTTGCTTTGTGCATAGTTGGCATTTTTCTCGTTTAACTTTAAGTCCTGTCACTTTAAATTTTGTTAAGACCTGTCTGAGTCGGTTTTCTAATTCGGCTTCGTTTGGCGCCGCTACTAATACGTCATCAAAATAGGGCACCACCCCCTTGATGCCCTGTAGCAAACGTTCCATCAGGCTTTGAAAGATGCCTGGTGCCACGCTGACTCCGAATTGGAGTCGGTTACACTTGAAGGCCCCCCAATGGGTCACGATGGTCTGGGCTTCCGCCGTTTTCTCATCTACTGGTAGCTGCTGATATGCCTGGGCGAGATCGAGCTTGGCAAAGACCTTGCCCCCTCCCAGTGAGTGCAGCAGATGTTGCACGATTGGGACTGGGTAGGCGCTTTGTTGTAATGCGCCATTTAGGGTGGCCTTATAGTCCCCGCAAATTCTCACAGACCCGTCTGGTTTTACTGGGGTCACTATAGGGGTTTCCCATCGGGCATGGTCTATCGGCTGCAACACCCCCTGTTCGACGAGCTTGTTGATCTGCTCGTCAATTTTAGGCTTCAGGGCGAATGGTACCCTCCTAGGTTTAAGCCGCTTGGGGGGAACCTTCGGGTCTAGGTCGAACGAAATAAGGGGCCCCTGGTACTTGCCCAAGCTTCCATCGAAAACTTCCTGGAACTCCTGGGCTAGCCGCTGTTCCCAACCATCGTCGGCAACGTGGTTGACTCCTGTCAGCGCGATGTCAAGCGGGGCGAACCATTGTAAACCCAGTAGGCTTGGGCGGTCGCGATCGACGATGGTGAGTGGCAGTTGTTCGGTGCGGCCCTTGTAGGTTACATTGAAGCTCTTGGTGCCCACTACCGGGACGCGATTCCCTTGGTAGTCTTTTATAATGATTTTCTGGGTATGAATGTTCCTCTTATGGAGTGTGGGTACGAGCCGCTTAATCTCGCGCCATGCAATCATGGAGAGGTAGGACCCGGAGTCCACTTCCATCTTGCATGGCTGGCCTTCAATATGGACTTCAACGTGTACCTTTCTGGCGCCGTCGGAGATGGCGTGGCCGATGGTCACCGTCTGGTGTGTTTCTTCTTTTCGCCGACCGTCGCCGCCTCTTGAAGATCGCTGGGTACGGTCCCACCGACCGTCCGGTTGGCGCTCTCTGGTCTTGGGCGGGGGGCTTTCCTTCTTCCGGTCGTGTTGTTCCCATCTGGGCGGGCTGCGGGTCTTCTTTTGGCGGCAAACTCGAGCGATGTGACCCTGTCGTTCACAATGCCTACAAATAGAGTCAAAAAATCGGCATTCTGACCTGGGGTGGTCGCCGCCGCACCCGGCACAGTTGGTCCTCGACCTACGACCTCTTCGATTCCGCTGGTCTCCGCGTCCCGTCTGCACGCGATGTATGTCCTCCTCGTCTTCCGACGTGCTGGAGGCTGACTGGAATTCTCCGTAGTGTGCGGTTGATTCACTTCTAGGGTCGGCCGACCTTGCCGGGTTGTTGTTTCCGCCCTTTGCGTCAGATCTTCGCATGCTGTCAGCAGACGAGCGGGTTGCCTCTGCGGCTGCGGCTGCAGTGAGGGCGTCTGCTAGGCTGATGTCGCCCTTGGCCATAAGCCGGCTCTGGAGTGTAGGGTCCCATAGGCCGAGCACAAATCGGTCTCTTATGAGGCTGTTTAGACCTTCAAACTCGCAGAGTCCTCCTAGGCGCCGCAGCTCAGCGACGAAGTCGCTCAGTTTCTCGTCTGGTTTCTGATTTCGGCAGTAAAACTCGTTGCGCCGTATCAGGATGGGGACCTCGGGGGCGTAATGGCGCCGCAGTATAGGCTCGAGGACGTCCCAGTCCATGGCGGTTGCGTCTGCCGGCTTGGCCAATGCTTTGGCCATCTGGAAGACCTCTGGTCCGCAGTGAGTAAGGAAGACGGCGCGTTTTAGCGGGCCCGGGGCGTCCTTCATTCCGGCGCATTCCAAGTACATTCGGAACCGGTCTGAGTACGATTCCCAGTCCTCGTTGGCGGGGTTGAAGGGGGCGGGCGGTGCGATCTTCGCCATCTCTTTCGCTGGAACTGGCTCTTGTTGGACACGGGGTTCGGTTCAGGGTCGGGATCCCACCCTCGTCGCCAGTGTCGTGTCCGCAAAAAGACGCTCAGAGTCGGTGACTATCATTCAAGCTCTTTATTAAACTGTTGTGAACCGAACCGGCGAAAAGGAAAAATCCCGCGGCTTTTATCCTTTTCGCTGCGGCGGCCGCGGCCAATGGCAGCGATTCAAGTCTCCCGCTCTTGGAGCGAGCCAATCGCGGGAGACTTCAATCGGGCCAATCAGCGCGGCTCGCCTGGCCAATCAGAAATCCCCGCGCCTTAGCCAATCAAGGCGCGGGGATTTCGAGTATTCAAATTCAGGACAGAACAATTTTTATGTCCTTTTTCATTTATTTTTGTAAAAAAAAGTATATATACATGAAAAGAAAACTATAATTTATATATCGCCTCCTTCTCAGAAGTTAAGCCCAACAGAAGGCTAAGGCTCTCAAGGTTGAAAAATAAGTGACCAAGAGATAAAAGCAAAACATTTTTTCTCCAGCAGCCCCAAAGCCTCACTGAGAAGGCAGACTTTGTCCTATGGCTGAAATCCAGCAGAGAGACGTGCCGCTACTGGAAAATTACTGGAAAATGTGAACTGATGGTACCACCCAACCTAGGAGGCTGGTTTTTAAACAGGTTTTTTCTTCTTCTGATTTCTCTACTTGCAACTTTGCACTGATTTAAACAAAAAAAAAAGAGAGAGAGAGAAGAAAGACCTTTTGTCCTTCTAGGTCAGGGGTATCAAACTTTGGCAACTTTAAAACTTGTGGACTTCAATTCCCAGAATTTCCTACTCCTCTTAAAGGCATGGATGGCTGGGGAATTCTGGGAGTCGGAGTCCTTAAAGTTGCCAGAGTTGGACATCCCTGACGTAGATATTTAGATCGATACCCATGCTTCGCTACGAAACTATGTGGTCGGGCTTAGTTTTTGGGGAGGAAAATAAGGGGGAAAAATGTTCTGCCTCTGCCTACCAGCATCTGTCGGTATTCATCTGGCTAGGGTCCTGTCAGTGTGTGACAGTTGATGGCTGTTTGTAAACTGAAAGAGTATTTGCTGTGTGAGCAAGGAGACAGCAAGGAGCCTGAGCGTGGCTTAGCTCAACTGTTCTGGACTAAAGCTTCTTGGTGCTGTGAAACTAAAACTCCTCTCCTCTGCTTGTGTTTTGCATTTGGAACAGGTTTCTTTTCAGGTGGGGAGGGGGAGTAGAACTCCTTAGCATCAGAGCGTGTTAATAATAATAATATAGGAAATACTCTAAATGCTCTGAGGGTCATTTCGCAAAATCCTTTCTTAGTGAGCACCTAGAAGCCAAGAGGAACATATGGGCCAAATTTCAAGTTTGTAGACTTTATGGTTCTGGAGATTTTGTGATGATGCGTGAGTGGTCTTTCACTTTTAGAGAGAGAGAGAGAGAGGGAGACAGACAGACAGACAGATTTCTTTGATGTATAACTTTTGGGTCCCTTTAGCTATGGGGTATGTTACTTCCTTTCCCTTTATGCTTAATTTGAATGTTAATGTTTGAGGTTGAAATTTAATGAAGACTATAAAAAAAGGAAAAAGAAAAAAAAAATATGCACCAGGCTATTCTTGCAGAATTGTGTCAGGCCAGGGATTTGTCCTTGGGACAAATGACCAGAGGGGAGTTTCCAGACTGATAAGAAGAATGAAAACCAAGTGTTATCAGGAACAAGGCAAGGACATTTTGCAAAGGGGAAGGTTAATAGGAGAACCAAAGCAAACTGCAAATATTTACAGGGTTTTTGCTGTTTGTTTGTTTTTTTAATGTGGAAGATGCCGGAACTGTCCTCTGCTAACGTTGTGGGTGCACAGAAGAACATAGAATCCCAAAGCTGGCTAATTTAACAAAAACAACAGTATTATTAGAATTGTATAACCTGTTAAATTTAAATATGATGAATACTGTATTTGTATCAAAATGTGACTAGGAAGGGGAATTTTTAAAAAAATATAACAGTGGCATATTTAGAAATTAAAAAGGGGATGAACAATGGAAAATTATAATTTAATATAAATTGGTGAATTGTTAAGAGACAATGTAATCTGATGAACACTGCAAGTATGATTATTAATATATAATTGGTAGTAAAAGGAGTGAGATTAAGAATATAGAGATTGACCCCAAAATAACATATTGCAATATTGAATTATCCAGATTGATAATTTAACAAAATACATGCATCGATGTCAAATTTTAAAAGATTGTCAACTATATTAAACAAGAGGAATATTGTCACATTTGTATCAAAATATTAGACAACAATGGAACCATATTGTTCACACAATAATATTTTTGTTGTAATAAACAATTAAAAAATTATTACGGAAAAAAAAAAGAATCTTAAGGTTGGAAGGGACCTCAAAGGTCATCTATTCTAGCCCAAACAAAGGGAATAGTTTGAAAGGAAAGGAAACAAGCTTCAGGCTAATTTTCAAGGAGAATTTCACAGATGGGGAGAGCAGCTAAGCAGTGAGATTTGTCTGCCTAGAATGGTGTTTCTCAATCTTGGAAACTTTAGGAGGAATGGATTTCCACTCCCAGAATTCCCCAGCCACGTCACATGATCAAAATCCGGATGCTTGGCAGCTGATATGCAGTTATGACGTCTGCAGTGTCTGGGGAAGCCACATTCACTTAACAACCGGGTTAGTAACTAAACAACTGCAGCGATCCACTTAACAACTGTAGCAAAATCGGGCAAAACTCGTTTAACCAATATCTCACTTTAACAACGTAAATTTTGGGCTCAACGGTGGTCATAAGTCAAGAACCACGTGTAGAAAAGTGTGAGTTCTAAGGAGGAATGAGTTCATTTACGGTTCTTCCTTGTTAGCCAAATACATTGTTAATAAAATAATTAATTAACAAACACCAACCTTCTGGACCCTTCCTTTCTGAGTGCAAGGACCTGTGAAGCAGAAACAGGACAGAGGTTATCAACAGATATAGAAATAATCTATATAATATACAAATGGTAATTCTTTGAGAGCTGAACGCAATGAAATTTCATTTCAATGTGTGCTGATTAATGTACATTTAAAGTGACAATCAAGTTCTGTTCTATTCTAATTTGTACTCTACATTCTATATTCGATTTGATTTGATTGTTAATCCATTATTATATTTTATTCTATTCAGGGGTGGTATTCACCCAGTTCTGACCGGTTCTCTGGAACCGGGAGCGGAAATTTTGAGTAGTTGGGCGAACCGGCCAATTCCACCTCTGACTGCCTCCACCAACCCCATTTATTCTCTGCCTCCTATTGAGTCCCATCTGATCGGCTGGCTCTTCTTTGGTTGCCCTGCACAGGAGAACGGAGCTGGAAAGCAGGTTAGTGGGGTGGGGAAGGAATTGAGATTTTGCAGTATATCCTTCCCCTGCCACGCCCATCAAGCCACGCCATACTCACCAAGCCACGCCCACAGAACCGGTAGTAAAAAATGTTGATTCTATTCTATTCTATTCTATTCTATTCTATTCTGTATCCATGATGTTATTGTATTCTAATCTATTCTATTTTCTGTCCTCTTCCTTTCCTCTCCTCTCCTCTCCATTCTGTCTTGTCCCACAGCAATCTGTTCCATTCTTCAATTCTGGAGACAGATGCTGGTTTAAGTGGGGTTCAAGAGGCCATCTCTTCCATCCCCATCCCATTTTCTTCTATTCTATTTCATTCTATTCCTTTCTATCCTATCCTATTCTAATTTCCTCTGGAAGACCAGTAGGGGGCAGCCTTCTCTTAATTTTTTTTTTTTTTTTTTAGTTTTTGCCAAATCTGAGCTTTACACAAGACCCACATGTTGTGAGGAGGAGATGCCAACAGGGAACCCCCCCAAAAGTTACACACACACTTGCTAATGACACAAGATTTGCAATGTTACTTTGTCTCCCAGACAAGGCCGTGTAGGGAGTGGTGGGTCCTGGAAGCCCTTAAGTCAGTGGTGTCTAACTTTTTTGGGCTCCTGTGCCAAGAACTGTGCCCACGCTGGCATGCGCACGTAATCCCCACCCTGCCGCCCCCTTACCTGCACTGCGCCTTACAGCTGATTTTTGGCCCCTTTGAGGCCTTTTTCAGCCTCCCAGAGGCTTAGGGAAGGCTTCTGCAGGCCGAAAACTAGGCCTGTTTTGTCACTTCCGGTATTTCCGGTAAAGGTGATGAAACGGAGCTAGTTTTCGGCCTGCAAAGCCTGCAGAAGCCTTCCTCAAGCCTCTGGGAGGCCGAAAAAGGCCTCAAACTGTTCAAAAACCAACTGTGAATAGCGCGCATGCGCAGTGAGGTAAGTGTGCCTGCAGCTCACGTGCCAGCACAAATAGCTCTGCGTGCCACCTGTGGCATGCGTGCCCTAGGTTCGCCATCACGGCCCTAAGTCTTTCACTTCCACCCATTCCTTTAGTGACCGTTCAAAGTTGTGACGGGACCAGAAAAAAGTGACTTATGACCGCGTTTCACACTTACGACCATTTCAGCCCATGTCGCATGGCAGGTGATTAAAATTTGGATGCTCAACCACTGGTTCACATTTATGACCATCGCAGTGCCCCTGGGGGAGGGGGGGGTGTCACATGATTCCCCTTTTACGATGTTCTGATGAAGGGAAGCCAGGTTCGCTTAACAACCGTGCGACTGACTTACGTGATTCACTTAGTGACTGTGGCAAGAAAGGTGGTAACGCAGGGCCAAATCTACCAAACAACTGTCTCGCTTAGAAATGCACAGAAATGTGGGGCTCCACGGTGGTCACAAGTAGAGGACCACCGGTCCCGTTTGCTCAGCAGCGTTGCAACTTGAAACAGCCACCAAACAAGCAGTTGCAATCCGAGGACCGTTTGTAGAGCAGTGATAGCGAACCTGTTTGTTGTGGGGTGCCAACAGTGCATATACGCGGATGTGCTGGCACCTACAAGGCAATGGCCCCGCCCCCTTACCTGCACTGCCCATGTGCACATTCCCAGCTGATTTTTGGCCCATTTGAGGCCATTTTCGCCCTCCTGGAGGCTTCATGGGAGCCTCTGCAGCCTCGGGAGGCCAAAAAATGGGCCCGTTTGGGCACTTCCGGTATTTCCAAAAGGCCGTTTTTTTCAACTTCCTGAGGTGAAAATGGCTTCAAACGGGCCGAAAATCAGCTGGGAGGTGTGTGTATGCACAGTGCAGGTAAGTTTGGGGCTCGCATGCCCGCACAAATGGCTGTGTGCCGCCTGTGGCACGTGTGCCATAGGTTCGCCATCACAGCTGTAGAGAAATGCAATCAAGCCATCACATCAAACCAGCATGACCCGCGGAGCGAATTTTTTTCCTTCTCTTGCAAGGTTGCGGATGGCTGAATGCCAACATTTTTTCCATGTAATTCTGGCCATTTTGTTTTTGATAAAATCTGTACCTGACCCAGGTGTTCCTGGGCCCCAGGACAACCGATAGGGGGCGCATACGCTTGATTTAATGGACGGGGAATGGGGCAGACTCTGTACCTGACCGCAGCATAAACTGATCGGTGATTTAGGTGTCCGCTCACACCTTCGGCGTCGAAAGTTACAACCTGGGTGGAAAGAACCAGAGAAAGCAATTGTGTGACTCAAGGGGAAGAAGGTGTTTTCCACCAGCATGGGAATTTCTGAGGCAGCAAAAATGAATCAAAACTTACTTGGGAAGGGAGGGAGGGAGGGAAGGAGTGAAGGAAGGAGGAGAAGGGGAAAAGAAGGAAGAGAAGGGAAAGGAAGGAAGGAGGGAGGGAAAGAAGAAAGGAAGGAGGAAAGAAAGGAAGGAGGAAAAGAGAAAGGAAGGAAGGAAGAAGGAAAAGGAAGGAGGGAGGGAAGGAAGGAAGAAGGGAAGGAGGGAGGAAAGGAAGGAGAAGAGAAACGAAGGAAGGAGGGAGGGAGGGAAGGAAAAAGGGAAGAAAGGAAGGAGGCGAAGGGAAAGGAAAGAAGGAGGGAAGGAAGGAAGGGAGTGAAGAGGACAGAGGAGTGTAGAGAGGGAGGGAGGGAGAGAGAAGGAAAGAAAGATGGGAGGGAGAGGGAGTTGAGGGGAGGAGACTGGTATGGGGTGTTGTTCCGTTGTTCTGTCACTGAACCAGAGATGGCTGTGTTCAATGTACATGGAGAAATTTCCGGCAGAAAAATATACAACCAACCATATTTTGGGCTTTCACAACTTTGATGGGCCTTATTTTTAGGCAAAAGGAGAAATCTGAGCTGCCCCAAAAAGTCAACATCAGGCAGCGTTGAACTGCTTGGTCTTCGAAGTTCACCCTGGGCCAAGCCAAGGCCAGGATCTGCCAACAGATATTTTAATGTGGATTGTACCCTGGCCTATAATTTCCAGGCAGAAAATAAAACCCTGGCATTTCCTAACTTCGCAGCCTCTTCGCCCTTGGAGATTTGCAGAAATGGTGGCACAGCTGAAACTCACTGAAAAATACATTGATCATAAAATATTAGGCTGTCAAGCAAAGAAAAGTTGAAGCGAATGAGAAATACTTAAAATATTAAATTACCAAATCGATTTGGTGGGTTTTGATTTGTGAGAGGATCAGCTCTGCGAGGAGAGGGATGTCCCACTTGGCAGACGGATGGTCTGGAAGCTTCCTAGACAAGAATAAAAGAAGGGAGGGAGGGAGGGAAAGAGGGAAGGAAGGAAGGAGGGAGGAAAAGAAGGAAGGAATGAGGGAGGGAGGGAGGGTGGGAGGGAGGAAAGAAAGAAAAAGAAAGAAAGGAAGGAAGGAAGGAAGGAAGGAAGGAAGGAATAAAGGTGGGAGGGATGGAGGGAATGAAGGCAGGAAGGAGGGAGAGAGGGAAGGAAGGAGAGGGAGGGAAGGAAGGAAGGGAAGAAAGGAAGGAAGGAATAAAGGTGGGAGGGAGGGAATGAAAGCAGGAAGGAGGGAGAGAGGGAAGAAAGGAAGGAAAGAAAAACAAACAAAAATTAAACTTCCAATAACAAACCATACAATCAACACACGGCCTTCAAAGACCCGAAGGATTCTCAAGTAGAAATTCAAGTGAATTTATTCTGTTGCCCCGAAGGGAAGGACCAGAATCGGGATTAAAACCACAAGGGAAGAATTTCAATAGACGAGAATATTTGTATGTTTCATTACCCAAATACGTAACTTCATAAGTGCTAGAGTGAGGTCTGTGAGAAGAGGAGGGGAGGAGAAGGAGGAGGAGAAGAGAGGGAGGAGGAGGAGGAGGAGGAGAGCTGTGAAGTCCTTGATACTCTCCGAACTTGCTATTTTTCTTGGAGACTTTTCATGACCCAACTAGGGAACATCATCAGTGCTAGAAAAGAGTGAACTTTGTTCTCTCTTTATATACAGGTGATGGGCCTCGTCAGTTAAGGGGGAAGCCAGATTCACTTAACAACCACGTGATTCACTTAACAACTGCTATTATTTGCTTAGCCACTCTGGCAATAAAAACAACACGGGGCAAAATACACTTAATCATTATTATCTTGCTTTAACAAGAGACGTTTTGCGCTCCATTGTGGTTGTACTGCAAGTTCTTGTTCCTCAGGACAATGGCATAAAAATCTCTTAAAATCCACCAGGGGCCACCAGATCTGGGCAGAAGAGCAAGGCAATTATTATTTTGACTGTCCCAAGTCCTGCTAATCTGCCATTTAAAAATTCTGGATTGAAAGCAAAAGCAACGTATAGATTTTAAAGCCAGAAATATTTTTCTTAGGTCTTTTGTCAGAAAAAATACAATAAAGGAATGTATATTTAATATATATTTTGACAGCAGCAAGAATTGCATTTGCGTGACATTGTAAAAATGTGGAAACTCTTTCGCGGGTACTTATATGTATGGCATTCAGCTTTTGTTCGGGTATTTTCCCACGTCATTATAGTTGTGCTTTTAAAGTTGTAGCAACATTTCAGCAGAATCTCATCTGCCATCATCAGGTTTCTGTATTGTGTCCTTCTGGACACACAGACGGACACAATACAGAAGCCTGATGATGGCAGATGAGATTCTGCCGAAACGTTGCTACAACTTTAAAAGCACAACTACAATGACGTGGGAAAATACCTGAACAAAAGTTGAATGCCATCTATCTATCTATCTATCTATCTATCTATCTATCTATCTATCTATCTATCTATCTATCTACATCTATATATTAGAGTGTGGAAATGGATAGGTTAACTTTAAAGATAAAGGATAAAGAAGATATAGAATTATTTTTTTTAACTTGGGATTTGTTTTACCAATAGTGAGATAATAAAAGTAGAAATTGGAAGTGGGAAGAATATTACTATCTATTTTCTATCTATATAAAAGCGAAATGCCACTCACGCATCTTCACAAAATCTCCAGAACTGTAAAGCCTACAAATTTGATCCTCTTGGCTTCTAAGTGCTCACTAAGAGAAGATTCTTCTAAATGACCCTCAGAGCATTAATATTTCCTATATTATTATCAACACGCTCTGATGCTAAGGAGTTCTACTCCCCCTCCCCACCTGGAAAGAAATCTCTTCCAAATGCAAAACACAAGCAGAGGAGAGGAGTCTCAGTTTCAGTTTTACTGAAGTAGCTTTAGTACAGAACAGTTGAGCTAAGCCACGCCCAGGCTCCTTGCTCTGTCCTCCTTGCTCACACAGCAAATACTCTTTCAGTTTCCAAACAGCCCTCAACTCTCTCACTCACGGACAGGACACTAGCCAGATGAACACTGATGGATGCCAGGGTTGGCTTCATACAGGGCAGTGCCAGTGTGTCGCCTCTAATAAATCCTTTGAAGTTTTTTGAAGTTTGGCTCAAGAATCATGATTTAATTAGGGCAATTGCTGGAATCCTGACAATCCTGAGGGAATGGAGATTTTACAGTATCCTTTGCCTGCCACGCCCAGGAGTGGGAGTGGAAGTCCTCCCCTCTTAAACCAGTCTGGCTGGGGGATTCTGGGAGTGGATGCTCACCCCTCTTAAAGCATCCTAGCTGGGGGATTCTGGGAGTGGAAGCCCACCCCTCTTAAAGTCGCCCAGGCTGAAAAACATTTCTTCCATCCCCATGCAACTCTTCCACCCTCCCTCTCTGGCTGCCTTGGAGCATGGGTGTGCTTTCCAGCTCACTGCAACGCAGACCTCTGGCAATTCTGGGGCTGTCCCTCCCCTTCAATGTTCTGGAATAACCCTGGATGCAGCTCGGGAATGCAGTGCGCACTGGCATACCACAACATTTGCACTCTGGCCCATATAAAACAAAACCGCCTTTTGAGGAGTCGCTCTCATGGGGGGTCAAAACCCTCCCCCGTGTAGATACAGATTAACAGAATTGGAAGGGATCTTGTAGGTCATGTAGTCTGACCCCCCCCCTCCCCCAAGCAGGAGGCCCTACACCATTTCTGAGTCCGTTTCTGGCCCTCCAGAGCCTCTGGGAGACCTGTTTTTTGCCCTCCCTGAGCCTCTGCACAGTTCCTGTATTTACCTGGGATCCAAAACAGGACATATGGGAACTCCTGGGAGGGGAGGGGAGGTGTGGGCGGGGCTAGCCAGGGGTGGGATTTGCTGGTTCATTGAATCGGCCATAAAATTAGCTACTGGTTAGCTACGGGTTCGCCCGAACTGGCAGCCCACCACTGATACTGTATCACCCAGCAAGGTTCAACCAAACATATCTCAGACAAACTCCTGGGATTTGCACATAGCCCCATGGGAGTCTGACAGTAACCAATAGAATACACGTGCTTGCACAGGAACAGGAAGCTCAAATTCAAACCCCAAGAGAGGGTATAAATAACCCTCTGTCTCCAGTCCATGTGTTCAGCTACCTGCTTGATGGTTCTGCTTCATCATTAAACCATCTTTCCAATCAGTCTCCATGTTTCTATGTCTTTCTCCCCACTTGGAACTGAATCCGATGGATATTTCTTCCAACACAGATCATGGTTGTCCCCAAAATGTTTTTCCGAAATGTTTTTGCACCTGGGCTTTCTTGGGGTTTTGCTTTTCCCTTTGAAAATGTTTTCACTTCTCATCCAAGAAGCATGAAAAAACGGAAGAAGCTTCTTGGATGAGAAGCAAAACATTTTTTTAAAAAAAAAAACAAGGTTAAGTAAGTCCAGTTGCCTTCTGGAAAAAGTACCTTTGGGACGTTTACCAAGCTTGGCAACGTCTCGGGCGTAGAAAGAACAGCAGGGTTTCCTTGGCAGGGCTGCCTCTGTGGGAACTGGGCTAAACCACAGAATTTTTTTGAAAAATATATTTTTTCTTCCTCTAAAAACAGCCCATCTCGAAGGAGAGGGTTGCCAAACCTCAGGTCTTCCAGGAATAGCTGGCAAGGAAAGTTGCCGAGATGGTTTGTTTAATTCCCAGGATTTTTTTTTGTTTTTGTTTTTGCTTTTTGGAAACTGCATTTGTGTGCTTCCGTAAATAAGGACCGTCTGGGATTTGCTTAGCCAAGAGGTAGAGGGGGACAGAGAAACTGACTTGTCCTCTGTCTGGTGTTTTCCCTGCGCTGGGGAAAAAAAAAAAGCTGTTATATCAAATCCCAATTCTGGAAAAACACACCGTGCTAAGAAAACCAGCATTTCATCTTGGGAAAAGAATGTTTCTAAATACGGGAGGGTCCTGGGATTTATAATAAATCCTTGATTGATAAAAATAAGAATATTATTAGATGTTTCAAAATATTTCTAGCACAGGGGTGTCAAACTGGATTTCTTCCAGGCCCCCTGGATCAGCACTGTAGTTCTCGTCTGTGGGCTGGTGGTGGAGGGAGGGCGCAGGGGGGCTTGGTGTGGCCCATTTGGGGCCCATTTTTGACTACTTTGGGCGCGTTTTTCAGCCTGTTTTTCAGCTCAATTTCGGCTCGTTTTTGGTTCCTTTTTTTGGCTGTTTTGGCCCTATTTTTCAGCCGTTTTGGCCCAGCCTGGTTTTTGGGGATTTTGGCCCATTTTTCTGCCTCTTTTTCTGTCCATTTTGGACCAGTTTTTGGCCATTTGGGCCATTTTGGGCTCTTTTTTGGCCTGTTTGGCCTTATCTTTTGGCTGTTTTGGGCCTGGTTTTTGGCTGTTTTGACCCATTTTTCGGCCATTTGTGGCCCATTTTTGAGGCCCTTTTTAGGCTTTTTGACCTGTTTTTCTACCTCTTTTTCAGCCCATTTTGGACAAGTTTTTGACCATTGGGGCCATTATGGGATGTTTTTTGGCCTTTTTTGGCCCTGTTTTACAGCCGTTTTGGGGCATCTTGGCCCATTTTTCTGCCTTTTTTTCTGGCCATTTTGGCCCAGGTTTGGGCCATTTGGGCCTCTTTTTTAGCCTGTTTTTCAGCTGTTTTGGGCCCGCTTTTTGGCTGACTCGGCCCATTTTTCAGCCATTGGGGGCCCATTTTCATCCTGTTCTTGCCCCGTTTTTCAGCCCATTTTTGGCTAGCAGGAGGCCATGGAGGGTGGAAACGAGGCACAGGGAGCCGCAGAAGTACTACAGACTGGTCCTTTCCTATTTACAGGCCGACTCCACAGGCCAAATCCGGCCCTCAGGCCTTGAGTTTGACACCCCTATTCTGGCAGAATGTAACGGCTTTGTTCCCCATGCCATCCATCCGATAAACTCGCAAGAATCGTTTTCCTCGCCATATACATGTGATACATCCGAACTGGATTGTGTTGTTTCTCAGCACGGAAAGAAATGATCTATGGCTGTTTCTCACACTTACGACCATGGCAGCATCCCCACAGTCACGTGATCAAAATTCGGACGTTTGCAACTTACGATGGATTTGCTGAACAACCGTGCTATCAGCTTAAATAATTGCAGTGATTCACTTAACAGCAATGGAAAGAAGAGTCATAAAACGGGGCACAACTCACTGAACAACTGTCTTGCTTTGCCATGGAAATGTTGGGCTCCATTGTGCCCTTAAGTTGAGGACTTCCCATAGTCATATATTGGGGATGGTGTAGTAAGGGTCAGACTTGATGATCTTTTAGGTCAGCTCTATGATTCCTTCCAGCTCTATGATTCTTACCTGTGGTCCAGGATGGTTACATGGGAAGCAGGGATCCCTAGAATGTTGCAGCTTTCGATCAGTTCCGCTTTACGAATCTCTCCCTGCTGATAATAATTCCCTGTGAATGATAGAAAAGAGATCAAAGTCACCTCTTTTGCCTCCATTTGGAACATATTCATTGACCTTTTTTTTTTTTTGGCACAAACATTCCCAGGGAAAAAAAAAATTAAAGCCACTGAGGAGGACTCAAAAGAGGAAGAGGTTAATGAAAGAACAGAATAAGACTCCACAAGAACAGAATCTATGATGGAAAAGAATTGCTGCATTTTTGTTTTACTGGCTGTCAGTCTGTGCTCCATTCAGAATCCAAGAAAGAAATACTTAGACTTCATAGATTAGAGAAAAGAATCATTTACTGAAAATGAAGTGGTAGCAACTTCTGGATCTGAGAAATTAGGCGCACAAATCACATATACAAAGTGATGGAAAAGTTCCCACCCCCCCATAGTTCAAATGATTCTTCCAATTAAAAGTTGTGAATATGATCATGTGGACATCTTCAGGTGGTGATGAGGCCTCTGTCCGTTGACCTTGGCATATTTTGATAAAGGGCAGAGAAAAGAAAGCTAAGTGAGAAATAGAAACCTAAAACCAGGAATTTATATTCCCCCCCCACTCCTCATTTACACCACATAAGAATGTAACACCTTCAGCTCTCTTCCCTCCCGTTACTTATGGCAGCCGAAAGATGCAAAGCAATAGTAGAAGATCTTGAAGGCTGACACTGGCTAAGTTTTATCATGTATTTGTCTCCCATTTGGCGGTTTTGAGGGCAGCCGCAGAGACTTACAGGTAGTCCTCGAGACCTCATTTCGTGGCCATTTGAAGTTACAACGGTGCTGAAAAAAGTGAACCAGGACCATTTTTCACACTTATGTCCCCAAATTTAGATGCTTGGCAACTGGTTCATATTTATGATGGCCACTGTGTCCTGGGGTCATATGATTTTCCCCTTTGCAACCTTATGACAAGCAAAGTCAATGGGGAAGCCAGGTTCCCTTAATGACCATATGACTAACTTAACAAATGCAATGATTCACTTAACAACTGTGGCAAGAAAGGTCGCAACATGGCGGGGAACCAATGAACAAATGTTTCACTTAGCAACATAAATGTTGGGCTCAATTATGGTGGTACATCGAGGACTATAAGTATGCTTACTAAAAAGGTAAGTAAATTTCAAAAGACTATGAATAGAATAGAATAGAATATAGAATATAGAATATAGAATATAGAGAATAGAATAGAATACAGAATGGAATAGAATAGAATATAGAATATAGAATAGAACAGAACAGAATAGAATAGAATAGAATAGAATAGAATAGAATAGAATTCTTTATTGGCCAAGTGTGATTGGACACACAAGGAATTCATCTTTGCAAATGCTCTCAGTGCACATAAAGGAAAAGACACATTTGTCAAGAATCATCAGGTACAACACCACTTAATAATAGTCACAGGGCACAGCAAGCAATCGAATCATACTAGGAAACAGTCAATAGAAATCATAAGGATACAAGTGACAATATTGTTTAGTCACAAGTGGGAGAGGATGGGTGATAAGGAGTGATAAGAAGATTAATAGTAATAGTAGTGCAGACTTTGTAAATAGTTGACCAGTGTTGAGGGAATTATTTGTTTAGCAGAGTGATGGCTTTTGGGGAAAACTTGTCGTTACAGAGCAACCTATCCCAATCAATCAATCAAAATAAAAAGAATAGAATGAGACATTGGGAACAAGACCCTGATAGCTGAAAAGAGGAAGAATAATTTTCTATTTCTATTTCTATTCTTTATTCTATTCTGTATTCTATTCTCTATCCTGTTCCATCCAGTGGTGGGATTCAAAAAATTTTTTCTACCGGTTCTGTGGGCATGGCTTGGTGGGCGTGGCAGGGTAAAGATACTGTAAAATATCTACTGAGAGGTGGTATTTGCTGGTTCTCTGAACTACCCCAAATTTCCACTCCGGTTCTCCAGAACTGGTCAGAACCTGCTGAATACCACCTCTGGTTCCATCTCATCTCATCCCATCCTATTTAAATTCTATTCCTATGTCCTTCTATTCTATTCTATTGTACCTATGACTATTATTAAATATTGTACCTTATGATTCTTGACTCTTGATGAATGTATCTTTTCTTTTATGTGCACTGAGAGCATTTGCACTAAGACAAATTCCTTGGGTGTCCAATCACACTTGGCCAATAAAGAATTTTATTCTATTCTATTCTTGGTTTTTATCCTGCCTTTGAGGAATACAAGGCAATGTATCTGGCCCTCCCTCCTTCACTTTTCTCCAGACCACAACCAGGCCAGGTAGGATTGTCTGATTCTGAGAGACTAGCATAGAACCCTGCAGGGCTGGAAGGGATCTTGAAGGTCTTCTAGTCCAACCCATTCCTCAGGAGGAGTCTTTATATCATCCTGGACAAAACTTTTTATTGAAAACCACCAGTGATGGAGCCCCCATTAAGAATAAGCCATATTGTTAAGAAAATGATGTACCAGTCATGTATATTTTATTTTTCTTCTTCAATCCCCAGAAAAAGAAAAAGGTGCTTGAGAGTGTCACCCATGGCCCAAGGTTATATATTAAGATTCCACAGGTGAGGGAGACTTGCAACATCCCAGTCCTACTCTTGCATTATTAACTTTTGCTCTTTTAACAACTATGTTTGGGGGAAAATGATATTTATTGCAGAGCTTTCTCTCCTATTTTCTTCGTTTTTGTTTTTTCTCTCTTTATTTAACCAACTTAAAAAACGACTTAAGTGACATGGTCACATGACCAAACTTTAGGGGCTTGGCAACTGGCATGTTCTTATGACGGGCTTTTTAGGCTATATAAGCCTCTCAACGAACCAACTTCTGCTTGGTTTTTTATGCCCATTTTGTTGACAGGGCAAATTGAGGCTCAGTGACGTCACATTCAATGGCGGACCTTTATTAACTCAGGCAATACACAGGCTAGAGAAGGGCGGAGCTCTTGGGAAGGTCGAGGCCAGATGACGTCAGAGAGACTCCGCAATGGCATGAGCTCGTTCAGCCCCGCGCGCAAGATGGGCATTCCGAAGCCGCGGTTGCTAGGCAACTCCCCAGCGCTCTTCTCCCCCCCCCCCGCCCCTTCACCTGTTGAGCCGCAGAGCAGCCACAGGCTGGCCGACTTCAAGGCGAGGATGGTGGGGGCGAAGAACATCGCTTCGTCATCAGGGTGCGCCGTCACGAAGAGGACGCGGGTGGTCTGGATGTCGCGTCGCACCGTCGCTGACGCCTCCGGGCCGTCTGAGAAAAGCGTCCGGTGGTCCGGCCGCCGCCACTTCCTCAGGCCGTGGTACCGTTGCAGCCACCAGCGAGAAAGCAACGATAGCAAAAGAACGGCAAAAAGGAAAAGAAACGGGCCGTTCGTCGCCATTGAAACGCAGGAAAGAAGAAAAAAAAGAGGAAGGGACAAAGAAAGTCCGGATGGAAACCTGAACCGCAAACGAATGGTTCCGCCTCTTACTCTTTTAGAGAAAATGGTATTTTCTTGGTATTTCCAAGCTGGCTTGTAAAACCGTTGCTGATTACCAAATCTAGGATAAGATACAATCTATCTTTTATCTGAACGCCTTTGGGTTGGTTCTCCTTTCAAATACAATGCTTCAATACCTGGATCAGCAGCTCAGGTGCAGCTTCCTGCATCCTTTTAACTATCTCAATTTTGATCCCTTCCAATTCATTCGTAAAAGACAAAATACATGGCAAATCTCCTCAGAGACACTAAAGTACATTGGACTCTCTCATACAGTGTGAATTTCACCTTTTGCAAAGTGTTGCTTAATTTCAGGTTGTTGCAGAATCCAGAAAACCAGATAATCTATTAATGGATAAATTAACAATGGATAAATAACACTATATTCAGGAATATTAAATTTGCTGGAGATAAAAGCTGTGGAGTTATTGGTTCTTTGCTGATGAGGTTATTTAGTTGGGTAATGAAATGTCCTCAAGCAAACAAGGTCGGAGAGTACCAAGAACCCCACAGTTGTCCTGCTTTCTCCTCCTCTTCCTTACTTCACAAACCCTACTTCTTTCTAGCCCTGAGGATGTTACTGAATTGGACCACAAAAAGTCTGCAAGAAAGCAATCAAGCTCAGAGAGCACCAAGGACTCCACAGTTCTCTTCTCCACAAATCCCACTCCCTTCTAGCCCTGATGATGTCTCTTAATTGGGTCATGAAACTTCTGCAAGAAAACAACCAAACTGACAAAGTATCAATGACCCCATAGTCCTCTCCTCCCTCCCTCTCTTCTAGCAGTGATGATGTTCCCTAGTTGATTCATTAGACTTAAGAAAACCAAACTCAGAAAGCACCAAATTGCTGCCTCCTCTCCGCAAACTCCATTCCCTTCTAGCACTGATGATATTCCCTAGTTGGGTATGAAATGCTTGCAAGAAAGTAACCAAGCTCAGAGAGCACTAAGGACCCCACAGTCCTCCTGCTCCTCCTCTCCTCCACAAAGCCCACTCCCTTCTAGCCCTGATGTTTCCTAATCTGGTCATGAACCGTACATGAAAACCAAACTTAGAGAGCACCAAGGACTCCACAATCTTCCTCCTCTTCTATGCAAACTGTCCTTCTAGCACTGATGATATTCTCTAGTCAGGTCTTGAAACATCTTCAAGAACAACCAAACTCAGAGGGTGCCTAGGACCCTACAGTTCAAGCTGCAGCTACCAATATTCTTTTTTGGGATAACATTCTTGTTCTGGAGAGGACATCTGGATTTATTCAACATAAATGGAAAGGTATTTTGCCATCTGGTCTTGAGTATGGTTACTTAGAATGGCCTGATTTTAATAGTGTTCCCTTCCAAGTAAATGTCTTATTAAAATGAAGTTGTAATTTGCAGATTTCTTCACAATGTTATGTTTGTCTTTTCATCAATACCTTTAAATATGTAGGGCATCATTAGTTTTTAAATAAATAATTGACCAACCAATCCTATGTATATATGTAAAATCCTACAAAGATATATTTTGTGTTAAGTATGTACAGGATTCCTCTCACTGGCAAACTTCCAAAGTTTATATAACCAAGAGGAATTAAAGATTTGCCACTGAAATTTCTGATCTGTGCTAGAAAGGAAATTCTCCATTTGTGCTTAATTTATGAAAAGGTCCTTATTGTGCAATCATCCTGCCTTACAAAATTTTACAAAGTTTTAAACGTTCTCACTGGAAATCAAAATCCTTCCAAAACTTCTGAATCTATTTTCCACTTGCTTGCTGGAGATACACTTTATCTGTTTAAATATAACATTTCTTTGAAGACTTTTTACGTGCTGCTTATCAGTCCAAAGTGGGATAATCAGACATCTGACAAAAGGAAATGAGAGGCAATCTGACCTAGTGGATAAAGTGCTGATCTAGAGACTAGGAGAGTTCTAGTCCTGACGTGAGAGCCATCTGGGTGAATTTGGGCCAATCACCAGAAGTGAATTCTAGTTCCATCTGATGCATAAAAGCCAGCTGCATGATTTTGTGCCAATGACCAGGAGACAGTGGGTTTTAGTCCTGCCCTAGTTGTGAAAGCTGGCAGGTTGAGTTTAGGCCAGTCATACACTCTCAGTCCAACTGACCCTCCTCACAGAGTTGTTGTTTTGAGGAACATAAGCCAAAGAAGAAATGTTATGTATGTTTACCACCTCCAATAACTTATAATAAAGATGGGATAAATAAATACCTATTTCCTGTATTCTTACTCATGTTTATACTTATTCCTATTACCTTATAAGCAATTGACAAATCAATAAATAAAAATCTTAATAAATAGAATAAAACCGATATATTTCCTTTGCTTGGTAGGCATAGTCTTAAAATCAAATATTGTGCAGTTGTCTGAATATCTCTTCCTGATTAGTTTTCTCCAAGCTGTCCCAACTTGGGCATCCTAAAGCATGCTGGCTGGAGAATTCTGGGAGTGGAAGCTCACCCATCTTAAACCATGCTGCCTGGGGAATTCTATTGAAGTCCATATGTCATAAAATTGTCAAGGTTGGACACCCCTGATTTACAGCCATAGGAAATATTATAATTATTGACCCTATGAATCTTCAGTTGTTTTCATCGACATCATATAACTGAGAAGGAAAATAGTTAGACTCCTCTATGATAACCTTTAAACAACTTTCATTGCACAATACAAGTGTATGTGTAATATGAACTCAACTCCAACCACACGTATTTGGGTGGAATACCCACCGGCTTCCAAAGAAGCACAAATGAATCCAGTAGGAGTTACTCACAAACAAGCCATTTCATGCCTGAAGTGTTATGCTACAAACCTTTTTTAAAATTAGCATTCAGATTAGGGTGCAGTCGTGGTCTATTAAAAAAACACTGGCAGGTGAAATTAAAATGGATCTTTGATAGGCTCAATCTAATAGAACAGCTCTTCTCAAATCTTTTAGATTCAGGATCCTTTTATAGTATTAAAACAAACTCTGGGCCCAAAGAGCTTTGCTTTATATGGTTATGTCTATCAATTTTACTCTATTAGAAATGAAAACAAATCTGAAAAGAAATTTTTGTATTTGGGGCAACCACTGAAAGGGTCTTGGCTAGGGATTCTAAGGGGTTCCCAAACCAGACTTTGAGAACCACTGTGACAGAATATTACTTTACATTTTATTTATATCCTGCCTTTATGACTTTTATAAATAAGTCATGACCAAACATGCCAAATCATCCTCCTCCTTCCTCCATTTTTCTTAAAAACAACAACCCTTTAAGATATGCTGGCCTGAACAAGCTCAAAATCATCCATCTGGCTTTTATGCCTAAGATAGGACTCGTACTCACTGTCGCCTGGTGATTCACCCAGTTAGTTTTCATGCCTAAAGCAGGTTTAGAACTCACTAGGTTTCTAGCTTGGTGCCTTAACCACTAAACCAAAGTGGCTATTTATTAGTGTAATTGGAAGAAATGTATAGCTCTTATTGGCTTGCAAATTGAGAATGCTACACTTATTTTGCTGTAACTCAAGATGTGTTCTCACAATTTTTGCCTGGAATTTGTAATCCAAATCAAACGGGACTTTCACATAACTGCTGGTATGTTGCTTGTACCCATAGATGGATTTCCTTGTTCTCCAGAATCAATTGTCAACAATTTCCTTGGAAAATGGTAGGATTTTTTTCCTTACTATTTTTGGGCTGACTTTGCAAAGTCTGTAAAACTATCACGCAAAGTGTTTATTTTTCCATCCTGAATAAATCTACTGTGTTTTGAATGTGTAATACAGTATTTCCCAACTGTGGCAATTTGAAGGTGTTTGTACTTCACATCCCAGAATCCTCCAGCCAACATGCTTTAGGACGGGTGTGGACTTACACTTCAAGAATCCCCCAGCCAGCAGGCTTGAAGAGGGGTGGATTCCTCTCCCAGAATTCCCCAGCCAGCATGCTTTACAATGGGTAGACTTCCACTCCCAGAATCTCCCTGCTTGAAGACTTCCACTCCCAGAATTCCCCAGGTTTACTAGGGATTTCTGGGAATTGAAGTCTACAGATCTTTACTTTGCCAAACTATACAGGAATGTATTTCTTGGCAATGATAGTTGATTTAAGAACTCAAATTTTGGCTACAGAGTAGCATGGTGCGTGCACAAGGCTGTGTTGTGTATGAACTTGCCAATATGGTTAGGACTGAAGCCAAAATCCTTGAGCAAGTTGCTAACCCAAACCCACCCGTATAATTAACGTTGTGCAAAAGAGTTTTTGCTGATTTTCAATTAAGGGCTAATTAAATTAAGTTGCTCTTTAATTCCAGGAGACTTTGCCCCTCCCTCTTCCTTGTCTTGATTTCTTAATGCATTTAGGCAAGAATGCTATATTCTAATTGGTTGTAATGGTGGAGGTACTGATTTCCCGCCCTCCAATGGCGTTGGGGAGGGCTGCTCACCGTTCCTGCTCTCTGATTGGGCGTGACCTCATCCTCAAGTACAGCCGGAAGTATCTAGCCCATAGATTTAAAGAAAGTGAAGAGGGTTATCTCTTAATGGGATACCCAGATGCAAAGTTTACAGAAGAAGGTTTTTTTTTTTGGTTTATTATTCCGGGGAATAGAATTCAGAGCCTCCACGGATTTAAAGAGGTTAAGCAAAAGTTGCAAAAAATTTTTCCAGAAAGAACAATCTTATTTCTAGCCGACCTTATAGAAAAGAGTTATTTTAATCAGTTTTTTAAAAGTCTTTCTATGTTTTGATTGCAGATGTACTTGAATATTAATATCTGGCGCCGTTTAAAAATAATCAGCAAAAGCCAATAAAATTCTTCAATTTAGAGCTGGAAGCGCTGGAAAATATAGTATATTTTGCCAAAACAAGTTTCTAAAGGATCATGTCGCAATATCTTTCGCACGTGTCTCTCTATCCTTTCTTATGTCTATAGTCCACCAGGTCCCTACAAAGCCTCCCTTATCGCCTTCACCTCAGAGGCCGCCTTAGTTGCTCCTTCCCATTGGCTGGCTGCTCGGGGCCACGCCCCTCCACCTTGGCATCCCTATTGGCCAGCGCGACTCTCCGACTCTTCTTCCCCCCCCCTCGCCGCCCGAAGCGTCCCCACCGTAGAGTTCGCTTAATTGGTGCCGCACGGTCCTGGAAGGGGTGTAGTCGATTTTCCTACCTCGAATCGGCTCGCGCGCTTCCTATGGAATTCACTCTGTCTCTTTCCTCTTCGAAGAGTTAACAGCTAGCAAGGAGCCTGTCGGATGAGCGGACGGGAGAATTTCTAAGTGCTTCCCCGGTGAGTTTTTTTGAAGTGGGCGAAAGGGCGTCGGCGGGTGCTGCCAGGACCCCGCCTCGCGAGGGCGAGGAGGGGCGGAGCCTCGAGGAAGCCGGAGAGAGGGGGCTCGGAGGGAGGGGGGGAAGAGTCAAGATGGCGGCGGCTGAGGAGGAGGAGGTCTCGCTGCCGCCGCCACCGCTGGTGCCACCGACGCCGCTGAGGAATTGCAGGATGAGGTGAGGCCAGGCCGGGTCCAGCGCGGCTTATTCCCGGGAGGGGCACTTCCGTCCTTCGGGGGGGGGCGAGAAGGAAAAGGAGGGCAGAAGAGGCGGGGGGGCGAGGCCGGTGGCGGGGGGCGAGCGGCAATCTGACAGGTCGAAGGGGGAGCGAACGGACCCTCCACTCGAGGTATGCCGAGGCTCCGGACTACACCTCCCATCGCTCCCCGCCTGCGCGGTTCTGTGCACGTGCGCCGGGACTACACCTCCCATCGTTCGCAGCAGCAGCAACACCAACACCTCTCACTTGAATTAGTATTCCCTCCCCCACTTTCCCCATATGACTCCCACCGGCCCCGGACGGCAGCCCTATTTATTTACTTTGTATTCCTTTCCCCAGCCCTGTATTTGGTACCTTGGATTACAATTCCCATCGTCCCTAGCCTCACACGCCCCCTAGAATCTCCGTAGATCTAGAGGTTGGGGCCTACAGGATCCCATTGTCCCCCAACCTCACACCCACACTTGGCTCTGCCCATATTTTTTGCTGCTTCACTTGCAATTTCCATTCTGGCTCTGTGTGGCCCCCTATTCATCTGGGTGCCAGATCTCATCATCCCCAACTCCTATCCCTATTTTTTTTTCTCCCTTCAAGAGGTTTGAAACAGTTCCCATTATCCTCGCCCGCTGCACTTTCAACCCTTGGCTGCTCTTCCATGGATAGGACGCCACCATCATCCGCAGCCCTGAATGTTTTAATCTTCAGCAGCTCCCATCATCCCCGGCCAGCCTATGTTCCCCAGCTTTTGGTGTCAGATTGTAACCTCAGAATTTGCTCTTGGCATTTCCTTTCTTGCAGTGATGGTAATGGAAAGCTTCAGCCTGCCTGGCATGCAGGCTTTGGTTGTTGGGAATGATGGATCTTAGAGTCTTTATGGAACCCGACAAGTGTTTAGATTGTGAAGGCTGGATGGGGCTGCGTGGAAGAGAGAATAAGTGTCTGGTGTAGGAGCAGGGAGGCTTGGCTCTATTTACCTTTGTTTATTGGCATCCCAACTTTATTATTTTTACAAATAACTCAAGGCAGAGGAGAGATACCCAACACACACACCTTCCTACTATTTTCTCCACAACAACACCAACCCTGTGAGGTGGGTTGGTCTGAGAGAGAGAGGGACTGGGCCAAAGTCACCCAGCCTGCTTTCAGGCCTAAGGCAGGACTAGAACTCACTGTCTCCTGATGATTGACCCAGAGTCACCCAGCTGACTTTCATGGCTAAGGCAAGGATTAGAATTCACCATCTCCTGGTGCTTGACCCAGAGTCACCCAGCTTGGTTTCATACCTGAAGCAGGACTAGAACTCATTGTCCCCAGGTGATTGACCCAAAGTCACCTAGCCAGCTTTTGTGCCTAAGCCGGGACTAGAACTCCCAGTCTCCTGTTTTCTAGCCTGGTGTCTTAACCACTAGATCAGACCTTAGGCCTCCACACTCCCTGATGGATTTTGGGCCAATCCCTCCTTTTCAGCATAAAGATCAAGGAGGAAATTGCTTTACTAGGTGGTGGAAACCTTAGTTCATGTTTCTCTCAAATACAAAGGGGGCTAGGACCCTCTCCATGGGGTTCACGGGGAAGAATACTAGATGGGGTGTCTTTGCTATATAATATCATTTTGAATTTTAAAAAAGCCACAAATCCTCGACTTAACAACTAGAATTTCCATTGCTGAGCGAGGTGGGCATTAAATGAGTCATACTCTATTTTACCACCTTTTTGTCCTGGTGGTTAAGGGAACCCCTGAAGTTTTTAAATGAATCACATGGCCGTTAAATTGAATCCAACACTTCCCAATTGCCTTTGCTTGTTGGGTGCCAGCTGGCAAGATCACAAATAACAATCATGTGACCCAGGGAGGCTGCAGAACCGTTGTAAATACTCACTGGTTGTGTATTTGTGCCCAAATTTTGTTCAGGTGACCTTGGGCGTGCTGTGATGTAAGTGCAAGTAGTGGTTACAAGTCTTTTTTTTTTTTCTCCAGTGTTGTGGTAACTTAAAATGGTTGCTAAATGAACAGAGAGAACTTGAGCTAGTTCAGCTAAGAGAAATTTAAAAAAAAATGCTGTAGTCTTGGGGGTGTTTTTTAAGCTGCATTTACAGGCCATCCTCGACATACAACCAGAATTGAGCCCAGGGCTTTTATCGTTAAGCAAGACAGCTTGTTAATTAAGTTTTGCCTCATTTTATGACCTGTCTGGCAGGAGTTGTTCAGGGAATTCCTGCAATTGTTCAGTTAGGAACAGGGCTGTTAAGGGGATTTGCCTTCCCATTTGACTTCGCTTATCAGAAGGTCACAAAAGGGGATCCCATGACCCCAGGGCCCTGCAACCGTCATAAATATGAACCAGTTGCCAAGTGTCTGAATTTTGAATCTGAATCAGGTGATTGTGGGGATGCTATAATAGTCATAAGTGTGAAAAACACTCCTAAGTCACTGTTTTCAGGGACTATCTGTAGTTACACAAACTCTAGCAAAGCTACTCACTGCTAACCCCCCACCTCTCCCCTATGGTTGCTTCTCTCCCCCGTTCTTCATGCACGCCCTTGGTCAGCCATTCCCAACCTGTCTTCACATCAACTCTCCCACCTCCAGCATTTTCCTGACTGCTCCAGCTGCACTTTCCCAATTCTTGAAAGTTGCACAGGCAAAGAACGGGACAAGGGAGGGTAGCCTCCCTTGTCCCGTTCTTTGCCTGTGCAACTTTCAAGAATTGGGAAAGTGCAGCTGGAGCAGTCAGGAAAATGCTGGAGGTGGGAGAGTTTCTCTAGTTTAATGCAAAGAAGTACTGGGGGGGAGATAAGAGCAGTCTTCCAGTATCTGAGGGGCTGCCCCAAAGAAGAATTGGGGTTGGGGAGGGGTGTCAACCTAATTTTCCAAGGCATCTGAAAGTAGGACAAGAAACAGTGGATGGGAAACTCAAAGCAAACTGGAATTAAGGAGAAACTCCCTAACAGCGAGGATAACAATACAATGCAATAACCACTCAAATCATACTAGGAAACAGTCCAGTGCCCTAATATAAAATATAAAAGTTGACCAGTGGAACAGCTTGCCTTCAGAAATTGTGGGTGCTCCAGTGATAACTGGAGGTTTTTAAGAAGAGACTGGACAGCCACCTGTCTGAAATGGAATAGGGTCTCCTATCAAGAGCATGGGGTTGGATTAAAAGACCTCTAAGGTCTCTTCTAACTCTGTTATTCTGCTTTCAGTGTCTTGGAAAGGACAGGAAAAAAAGAAATTAGAAATAGAATTATTTTTATTGGCCAAGGGGGATTGATACAACAATAACTTTGTCTTGGTGCAAATGCTCTCAGTGTACATAAAAGAAAAGAGACATTTGTCAAGAATCATAAGGTATAACAGTAAATAATAGTCATAGGGTACAATAACCACTCAAATCACACTAGGAAACAGTCCAGTGCCCTAATATAAAATATAAAAAAGTGAATATAGGTAGTCCCTGACTTACAACAGTTCGTTTAAAGTAACGGTTCAAAGTTACAATGGCACTGGAAAAAGGGATTTGTGAGAAAATGGCTTGTGTGATCTGCTGTCGTCGGGACAGCGTGGATGGAAGTTAGGGGGTGCTTTATTGATGTATTTATTGATTTATTTATTCCAGATTTTGTTCTGTTGTACTTTATTAATTTATTTGATTCTTTTTGTTAGATTTTATTGGTTTTTTATTTTTTTATTTTTATTTTAAATATGGCTTTACATTCTGTAAGCCGCCTTGAGTCACCATGGGCAAATAGGAGGCAATATAAATTCAATAAATAATAATAATGATAATTTTCCACACTTAATGACCATTGTACCATCCCCAGGGTCATGTGATCAAAATTCAGAGGCTTGGCAACTGGCTCCTATTTATGACGATTGCAATGTCTCCCGCAGTCACGTGATCCCCTTTTGCAACCTTCTGACAAGCAAAGTCCATGGGGAAGCCAGATTCATTTAACGACTGTGATTAACTTAACATCTGCAGTGATTTGCTTCACAATTGCGGCAAGAAAGGTTGTAAAATGGGGCAAAACTCACTTAACAAATGTCTCACTTAACAACAGAACTTTTGGTCATTAAGTCGAGGACTAACTATACTCCAGGGTCACCTTATCAGGGATATGGACAGCATATAAATAGAATAGAATTATTCATTGGCCAAGTGTGATTGGACACATTTTCTTTGGTGAATTTTCTTTCTCAGTGTATATAAAGGAAAAATAAAATACATTCATCAAGGATCATAAGATACAACACTTAGTGATAGTCATAGGTTACTAATAAGCACTCAAATCATACTAGAAAACAAAACAATATAAATTGTAAAGATACAAGCAACATGGTTATGGTCATAAGTGGGAAGAGATAGGCAATAGGAAGGATGAGAAGAATAGTAATGCAGACTTGCTAAGTAATTGGACAGCGTTGAGGGAGTTAGTTGTTTAGCAGAGTGATGACATTCGGGAAAAAACTGTCCTTGTGTCTACCTGTTCTGGTTTGCAGTGCTGTATAGCATCATTATAAGAGTAGGAGTTGAAACAGTTTATGTCCAGGATGCGAGGGGTGTGTAGATATTCTGTAGAAATAATGTATAAAGGCTGTGGGGCGGGGGATAGAGCTTACATATTTTAATTGGAAGGTTTGAAGTGATGCAAAATAAAATCCTAAACTGGGCGGACTGTATCAGTAATTCAGACAGACAGATTTACAAAGTTGGAAGGGACCTTGTAGGTCATCTAGTCCAGCTTCCTGCCCAAGCAGGAAACTGCACCATTTCTGACCGATGGCAGTCCAGTCTCTTCTTGAGAGCCTCCAGGGATGAAGCTCCCACAACTTCTGAAGGCAACTTCTGTTCCATGGGTGGATTGTTCTCCCTGTCAGAAAAGTTCTCCTTATTTCCAGGTTGAATCTCTCCTTGTTCAGTTTCCATCCATTATTCCTTGTTTGGCCTTCGGCTGCTTTGGAAAATAGCTTGACCCCCCTTCCTCCTCTCTGGGGCAGCCCCTCAAATATTGGAAGACTACTATCCTTTCTCCCCTGGTCCTTCTCTTCCCTAGACTAGCCAGGCCCAGTTCCTGCAACCTGTCATTGTATGTTTCAGCCTCCAGTCCCCTCATCATCTTGACTGAGAAACCTTACACACCCATATGTAACATTAGCCTTCCTAGCGTGACAGCTTCCAGACGGGATTAAGGTTGAGGATACAATTCAATCCCAGTCAGAGTGCAGCTCAGGGTAATGGGCCTTGTAATCCAGTGCATATGGAAGGCCCTCGGGTGTGGGGTGGAAGGAAACTGTCTTAGCACATGACGCGGTTACGCGAAAGAGGTGTCCTTACACACCCTTTGTAAATACGGATGGTCCTTGACTTACAACCGTTGGTTCTAATGACTGAAGTTACAACAGCCTGGAAAAAAAACTGACTGTTTTTCACACTTACGGCCATTGCAAGGACCCTTGGGATCATGTGATCAAAATTCTGACGTGTGGCAACGGATTCATATTTATGATGGCCCGGGGTGTGTGTGTCACGTAATTCCCCCTTTGCGACCTTCTGACAAGCAAAGTCAGCAGGAAAGCCAGATTCGCTTAACAACTGGGTTACTAACTGAACATCTGTTTAGTTTAATTTAGTTTAATTTAATTATAGTCATTGCACCTCGTTCAATGAAATCAAACACCCTCTTCAGGGCACATCATGACCATGAAAATAAACACAACCACACATCCTTCACCTTCCACACATTGAACCGGAAAGCCCCGACACCACACCAACCCTGCACTATACAGCAGAATTAAAAAGAGCTCCTGCCCTGGGATAGAAGCTGTTTTTCAGCCTATTTGTCCTTGTTTTTTTTTATTATTATTATTCTGTGCCAGATGGTAATAGTTCAAAAAAAAAAAAGGGTGCCCAGGATGAGATGGGTCTTTAAGGATGTTTTGAACCTTCTTAAAGCAGTGGGAGCTATGAAGATCTTCCAAAGAGGGGAGAGGGCAACCCATGATCTTCTGGGCAATGATGTTCACCCTCTGGAGTGACAGCCTATCTGTCCCTGTGCCATTGGCAAACCATACAGAGGTGCAGGAAGTTAAGATACACTCTATGGTGTAGCGGTAGACGGTCACCAGCAGTTTTCCATTCAGTTGTTGTTTCCTGAGAAGTCTCGCTCAGCAACAAAAAAAATTGAGGCCCAGTTGTGGTTGTAAGTCAAGGACTGCCACTAAGAGTCAGAGCTGGTATGAGACGGGCAGATTCTGGCAAGGGGAAGTCCCCATCACCCATCGTCCTCAACCGGATGGGCTTACTTCCTGATTTATCTGGAAGCAATCTCGTTTCTTTGAATCTTGCAAGTTCTTCCGCCTTGTGCCCTAAAAGCGATCCCTTGACTGGCTGCTGAGTAAATACACTTATTTCCCCGTGAGTCTGTAGAGCAGGGGTGTCCAACCTTGGCAACTTTAAGACTTGTGGACTTCAACTCCCAGAATTATTCTGACTGGATGGTGGGGACGGGAAGGATTTATATGCCTTGCTGGTCATTTGCATCCTTTTAGAGAGCCATTGAGGCCACTTGGAGGTTTGTCTGTGCCCTTGGGGTTACCTGAGTGGTGCAAAGGGGTATGAAGCCTACTGTAACCCAGTCCTGGGTTTGGAGCTTTCTTGGTTGCAGGATGATTTCTGCTCTCTGTCCTGCAGCCAAGAAGGCTTCACACCTCTTTGCACCACTCAGGTGACCCCGAGGACACAGGTAAACCTCCAAGTGGCCTCAACGACTGTCTAAAAGGATGCAAATGACCAGCTGTGTCTGCAAGGAGTATAAATCCTTCCTTTCCCCATGGTGTGCCTTGTGTTGCTGGAGGGGAATTCGCTTGTTCATTTTCCAAAGTAACATCAGGGTTACGTAGTCCTGGTTTTAGTGAAACCGGCTGGATTGTCAGACTGCGTTGGGATGAAGCTTCCTCTGCAGCCCCGGTCCACAGATCCTGGGCTGTGGACCAGCTCCGGGCCCTGGCATGCCAGAAATCATGTCGTGTAAACAAGTGAAAGCCCCACTGGTGGGATGGAGGCAGTCCACAAAACAACGCTTCCTCGGTCCGTGGAACACCCTCTCTTTACAGAACCACTTCTTGATGCCCAAAAGGTCGGGGGCTGTTGCTCTACGGGTACTCCTCAGCTTGTGACCACAATGGAGCCTGAAACTTCCATAGCAAAGCAAGAGGCAGTTGCTAGACAGGGAGGCTCAGGCGATCTCATTGTACACATGTTTTACTCTGACAATAAAGGTTTGAATTCTGCTCTGTTGAGCTGCCGTGCTGCCAGCCCCGTCTACCACAAAGATCCTGCAGGAAAAAGGCATTATGGACAACCGTGGGATCTGGCAGGGTAAGAGCTGTGGGCTATAAAGATTTTGCTGTATTCCAGCATAACAGATGCAGTGCGCTTGCTGACCTTAATAGGGACGCTAAAGGGACAGGTCAAGGTAGTTGTGAATAATGATAACTCAAATAAGCTGGGGATCACGGTCCAAGTTGAAGAATTTACTTTGGAAAGGGGTGTCATGCCCCTGTTGGAATCTGATTCCGAGGGGGAGGGAGTGTGGCTCCGGTGGCTGTGGAAGAAACGGGGGAAGGGCAAAGGCCAGCTGGGCAGAGCAGGGGAGAGGTAGAGCAAGGCAGAGGGAATTTGGAGGAAGGCCCAGGCCCACCCCCTCTTCATCCTAGGGCATGCAGGAAGGAACAGAGAAGGGAGCAACGGGGGTTCCATGGCTGACGGGGGAGGAAAGGGCCCTGATTCCTTTCATTAGCTGCAGCTGGGAAAATAGTGTTTAAAAAGGCAAGCTATGCACATCAAAATTTCTGGAAGCAAGCTATGAGTTATCTTTGTTTGTCGAGGCTTATGTGCTTTGTTGGCCTTTGAAGTCTGCAATTCCTTCTCCTGCCCTGTCCAGTTAATTGCAGTGTGGTTTGTGTGGATTTTTATTTACGGTTTGTATGTACTTTGTTTTCGGACTGAATTTCATCCACTTCAAGACTGTTCTTGGGAGAATTTTTTTCTCCAGCCGAAGGTAACTGGACACTGGGGGCAAAGTTGGAGGCATCAAAGGGACTTTTCTTACTTATGTGACGGTGTTGCCCTTGTGCCACGCCCCTTTGGGTCACCACTAGGGGAAAGTTTGACTCGGGTGTTACGCATCTGTCACACAAGAAGAGCAAGGCATCCAAAAAGAGAAGCCACCTTCTGGTTGGGGATTCCATTGTAAGGGATGTAAATTTAGGAAAGGATACGGAGGTTTTGAAAGGTCACGGGTAGGATTCAAATTTTTTAACAACCGGCTCTGTGGGTGTGGCTAAGTAGGCATGGCCATGTGACTGGGTGGGCGTGGCTTTTTTGCAGCACCCTCCCCCATTTTTTTTTTTGCCTTTTGGACCTCATGGAAACCTCTGGGGGGGGGGCATTTTTGCTCCCAGTAGGCTTCCCTGAAGCCCAGGAAGGCAAAATATGGAGGAGGGGGGGCTTGCAGCATTCTTCCCTCTGCCTCTTTTTGCCTCTGGACCTCAGCGTAGCCCTCTGGGCAAAGACAGCGAGGGACATCCTGGCACAGCTGATCATCAGGGGGAAAAGAAAAGAGACACCTTCAGGCTGTGATGGCGAACCTACGGCATGTGTGCCGCAGGTGGCACACAACCATTTGTGTAGGCACGCGATCCCCAGCCGAACTTTCCTGTCCTGCGCATGCGTGCACCTCCCAGCTGACTTTCAGCCGGTTTGAGGCCATTTTTCGCCCTCTCGGAGGCTCGAGAGAAGTTTCAGGAGGCCGAAAAAACGGGCCTGTTTTCAGGCTCCCAGAGGCTTCACTCCAGCCTCCAGGAGGGTGAAAAATGGCCTCAAACTGGCTGAAAATCAGCCGGGAGGCGGGCACATGTGCAGTGCAGGTAAAGGGGACGTGGCGGTGGTGTTGTGCATGCATGCACAGGTGGGGCAGGCTGCATTGCATTGTGGGTGTTTGGCAGGCACACTCTTTTGGTACACCACAACAAAAAAGGTTTGCCATCACTGCCTTAAAGGAGAGACTGGAAAGGGGAGAATGCTGTCAGTGATGTCGGGCATGCACGATAAGGACTGATTGGGTGGGGAGGGGAAGGCGGAGAGGGGCGGGGCCAGCCAGGGGCACGATTTGCCGGTTCGCCGAACTGCGCAGAATCATAACAACCAGTTCTATAGCACCGGTCTGAACTGGTAGAATCCCAGATATATTTTTTTAAAAAAAATTTAATTGGATTTTTTAAAATTTAAATTGAATTGTTTGATTTTTATCAAATTTATTTGAATAAAATGCTTTTGGAATAAAAATCTATCTAAAGGTAGTTTTATATTTAAGGCAGATGAATAATTTAGGGTATTCAGCATGAAATGCAGCTTAGTTATGTAACATGAGGCTGTATATATTTTGCAAAATTTACATTTTTTGGTCAACTCATTTAACGAATCCGAGCTGTGCAAGCTGAGATAACTTGCATTGCATTGATGCATTCACACAATTTCACAGCAGACTTTTAACAATTATGATTTAAATCGAGTTGATTAAAATCAAGTCTTTTTCTATTGTGTGTTTCCCCCAAAATAAGACCCTGTCATTCATTCATATATAATCTGCACTTCTCAGAGAGAACCCGTGAGAACCTCAGAAAACATCTCTCTCTCTCCCTCCCTCCGTCCCTCTCTCTCTCTCTCTCTCTCTCTATATATATATATATATATATATATACATACATACACACACACACACACACACACACACACATTCTGAGGTTCTCACAGGTATTTGTTTGTGGATCTTTGGTTATTCGGGTTTTCTCCCACGTAAGATTGGAAGTATCTAGGCAATGTTTCGATGAAGTCTCATTCATCATCTTCAGGCTTGTGTCTTCAGCTCTGTGCTTCTCAGAGTGATGTGAGCTTGCAGCTGCTTCTTCCTTTTAACTGCTAGTGGGGGTGTGACTTGATTGGGTGGGGGCTTGGCTGTGTTCTGATTGGGTGGGGGTGTGTTCTCATTGGTTGGGAGTTTGGCTGTGTTCTGATTGGTAGGGGGGGTTGGCTGTGTTCTGACTGGCTGGAGGCGTGTTCTCTTCAGGTGGGGGCTTGGTTGTGCTCAGGTTAGTCTTAGTGGCTGGGGGATTTGAGCTGGTGAGCTGTGATCTTGCTGTTTGGCTTTGAGTTCGTGGTCGTGCTGCATCTTCATGGTGGGAGTCAATTCGCTTCATGTATGGCTCAGAGGGGTTTGAAGCGGATAGTGATGCAGCTGCAGTGCGGCTTCTGGTCCGTGGTCGTGTCTCATTTTCTGTGTAGGTGTGAGTCTGCTTTCTACGTGGAAATGTGGTGGTGGCATCTTGTGTGGCTCTCAGGGGTGTGGGTCTGGTGTCATTCTTCATGTTAGGTACGCGTCTGTTCATGAGGGCGGGTTTCCAAATGGCTGGTAGGCGGGAGGTGTCATCTCTTTTATTCATGCTGTGTGGGCGTTTTTCTATCTCTATGGCTTCTCTGATGATTCTGCTGCTGAAGTGTTCGGTTTTGGCGATAGTTCTGGTATTTTTAAAGGCAATCTCATGTCCTGTGGCTTTGAGGTGTTGGACCAGGGAAGAGGTCGGTTCTTTCTTTTTGATTGAGTTCTTATGTTCTTCAATGCGTGCACTTATTATTCTGTTAGTTTGTCCAATGTATGTGGTGGGGCAGGCAGTGCAAGGGATTTCGTATACTCCTTGGTTTTCTAACTCGATTTTGTCCTTAGGGTTTCTTAGGATGGTGGATATCTTTCTGTTTGTGCAGAATGCTGTCTTAATGTTGTGTTTTTGGAGGATCTTGCTGATTTTGTCTGTAGTGCCTTTTATATATGGGAAGAGGGCTTTGCCATTCTCTTGTTCTCTGCCTTGGATTTTGGTTGGGGTTTCTTTTTGGATTAGATGGGTGATCTTCTTTCTCTGGAATCCATTGGCTGTCAGCACGCCGGTGAGAGTGTGTAGTTCGGTCTCTAGGTGTTGTTCGTCGGCTAAGCATTTTGTTCTGGAGGTGAGTGTCTCGGCTACGGAATTGATCTGTACTGGGTGGTGGTGTATGTGTTTTCTTCTGGTAGATGGTGTGTCCTAGGGAGCCATTGGATTTTTTTGCATACCAAGACATCTAGGAAGGGAAGTTGGTTGTTAGCTTCTGTTTCCATGGTGAATTGTATTTTGGGGTGTAGCTGTTGAGGTGTGTGAGGAAGTTGTTCAGTTTTTCTTTCCCGTGTGGCCAGATTATGAAGGTGTCATCTACGTATCTGAGCCAGAGTTTGGGTTTGTGATCATATTTTTCTCCCTCGAGCCGCTCGGAGCATCCAGAGAGTGGGATGTGCTTCCGAGTCCTCTTCTTGCAGGCTGAGCTTTAGCTGAGGAAATGCTCCGCCCCCTCACGTGACTCCAAGTGGCGTTCCCCCAGTCTTTTGCTCAGCCTCGAAGAGTCAGGCTGTTGCTGGAAAGAGATCCTTGACTGATTGACACTACGTATATTATTCTGGCTAATTTCCTCACCTTCAGGTCTGATATTTCCTTTCCTTCCTCCTGCGCAAAAGGTTGGGATTAGGGGAAGTCTCCCCTCGCCCCTAGGGGCCAAGCGGGCGGGTTCGCAGCGCTTTGCGCGACCCGCCCCATTATTAGATCGCGTTGCTGCCTCCGCGCTGCCTTGTGGCACGCAACTTTCGCTGGATTCTCCCTCACCCTAAATGCCGACCGGGAGGGCTAGTCGCTCCTTAAGAGCACCAAGCGTGCTGAGCTAACCGGACAAGCCCTCCTTGCCGTCCCGAAGGCACCTGACATAGCTCAGCTCACGGCCGCCATCTTGGGGCCGCATCGTGGTCGGGCGCCATTTTTATTTCTGATTCTTGTTGCTGTGGTGGAAGTAAAAGTCCAAGACCTCTGGGTCAAGAGTTAGTTGCTTTTAGCGTTCCTTTGGGCTCGCTTTCATTGTCTCTGTTAGCCTCCCGCAGCCTCTATTGGGGCAAAGTTGCAGCACCCCCCCCCCCCCGGCTTGTTGCTGGAGGCCTGCTGCCAGAGGCCTCTCCTCTTCTAGGCTTCAGGCGTTTATTTGGTAAATCCAGCCTGTACTGAGGTACCTCTTTGGTTCCTTTCCTGCTGTTGTATATCAAAAAAAAAAAGAGAGAGAAAAGAAAAGAAAGAGAAAAATTTACAGACGAAATTATACATCTTTATACGTATATACATAGATAATCTTTACATGCAGATAGCATAAAAAATAAAAAAATAAAAAAAAAACCAGAGGATTACACATCTGTACATATTATACATATATATATATATATATTTATTCCTTACTACCAGTTACCACTGTACATATTAAATTCCAAAAGGGGGAGTGGGCCAACTCAAACCTCACTCGGCCCCACTCAGGCCAATTCCAGGCGAGCCAACCACCCTTTACTATTATTACTATTATTATCACCAAGACAAGGAACCTTCTGTTATTATAATTATCAAAATGGCAGACGGCAATCTCTCTAAATGACCTTCCTTGAAGGCTAAGGCAAAGTCCCACTACTTGTGCAGGCAGGACAAGGAACCTTCCAAGGCCTCCCAACGAGACGCCTTAAGGCGCCATGAGGAGTTGGAAAAGGAGTTTGATAGGCGATCAAGGGAGTCCCGCTCGGGACCTCCAGCCCTTCCTTCTGCCTATCTAGGCGCAGCCCACTTCAGGGTCACTTGACCCCGGGACCACCAACCAGACAGACCCCTGAGGCTACCTTTACACCTACGGCCGCTGGTCTGCGTCAGGAAGAACCCTCTACATCTGAGGTTCCAGCCCACATCAAGGTTTGGATGGAATCGGCTATCCGCCAGGGCATTGCGGAAGGCCTGCAGCACATGTCCACATCAGGCTTCTCTCCACGGGCTCCCGACCACGACTCTTTATCCATCAGATCCCTTCCACAGCCGGATCCCCCGGTTGGTCAGGTACTCTCTCAGAGGGACAGCCCTCCTCCTGTAGGGGCCCAGGAGGAGGAAGGGGACTTTGGTGACTTCAGTGAAGAGGTACAGGACTCCTGGATGGGATCCTCCCATTATAGTGAGCCCCTCATAGAGGCGGACCTCATGGAGGGGGAGATGTTGGAGGACGAGGGGGCTTCTCCTGACCAACCCGTATTCGGGGGGCTGTTCAAGCCCCACTTGTTTAAATCCCTCCTCTTTAAAGCTAAGAATGTCTCTGGTCTTCTTCCCCAGTCTCCCTCTGACTTCCCCCCCGCCTCAGAGAGACCAGAGGACTCCATTTTCACACAACCAGTGGTGGAAGCTGAGGTCATCCCAACCCCGCCCATCTTCGTAGACCTCGTGACGAAGCAACTTGCTTCCACGGGAGCCCCTCCTACACCGTCTAACCAAGACAAGAGATTCTTTAATCTCAATTCGGCAATGTCTACTCTTCTAAACATCCCGGAGGTTGACGATCCCATTGTGGGCCTTGCCTCCTCCTCTACCCCCTTAGAGGCCTTGAAACCTGAGCACAAGCGGACGGAACTGGCGTTGCGCCGGGCCCATCTATCCGACGCTTGGGCCATTAAATCGGCTACAGCTGCTTCATTCTTCACAAGGTCCTCTATCCGCTGGCTCCGGCAGCTGAGAGAACGTCCCTGCGTCAATGTGAGGGCGCACCAAGACATAGCGAAACTGGTGGCTGCAGCCGAGTTTTCAGCTGACGCCACTTACCAATTGGTAAAGTTCTCTTCCAGAGCGATAACATCCCATGTCACAGCTCGCCGCCTACTGCGGCTCAAGCACTGCCAGGTGGATATAAAAATAAAGTCAAGCTGGCCACTGCTCCCGTCAAGGGAGATAAACTGTTCGCCCGGCCTTGGAACCCCTGCTGGTTGAGGGCCGCAGCAAGAGGAAGTACCGGTCCTCCCTTTTTCGGAGGCAAGAGACAAGAGGCCCTCAGCCCTTTCGGAGGTGCTTCCCCCATCCTTCTACCAACTCCCCTTCCCGCCCAGATACCCAAGACCCCCTTCCTTCTGGTCTCAGGACCGCTCGGACTCAGGCGACAGAAACAAATGGGGCGGCAACCATAAGAGGCCCTTTAGGGGATCAGGGGGGAGGCCCTACCGCCAACCCAGATAGATTTTCTTCCTCCCTCCCCATCGGCGGCCGCCTTAGACACTTCGCCGCTCAATGGGACAATCCACATCCCATGCATGGGTTAGGGACACCGTCAGGTTTGGTCTTGCCCTTGAGTTCCGGTCCGCCCCCCGCTGATTTCTTCATGACATCCCCCACCTCAAGAGATCCCGCCAAACGTGCACTAATGGATGCAGCCATCCAACGCCTGCTTGACATTCAGGCCATTCAACCCATTCCACTGGTCCAGAGGGGACGAGGATTCTACTCCCACCTCTTTGTGATGCCCAAGCATTCTGGGGGATGCAGAGCTATATTAGATTTAAAACAGCTAAACCGCCACCTTATCCAGCGCAAATTCAAAATGCACACCTTGCAATCGATTCTCTTGGGTACCAGGCAGAGTGACTGGTTATCCCCCATAGATGCCTTGGAGGCATACCTACACATTCCAATCTGGCCCTCTCACCACAAATTCCTTAGGTTCTGTTATAACAACCTTCACTATCAATATGTGGCCCTCCCCTTTGGTCTGGCCTCGGCCCCCAGGACCTTCACCAAGGTCCTCGTGGCCCTGGAGGCTCACCTCAGGAGCGTTCCCGTCCGCCTTCACTGCTATTTGGACGATATCCTTATTCTCTCCCCGTCCAAGACCCAGGCAGTCAGGGACACCAGAGCTACCCTCTCCGCTCTCCTGGCACACGCGTTCCTCATCAATTGGCAAAAGAGTCAACTGATCCCATCCACCCGAATCACCCACTTGGGAGCCATAATTGATTCGGTTACAGAAAAGGTCTTCCTCTCCTCAGAGAGGTTCCTCAGCATTCAAGCTCTGGTCAAACAGATTAGGCGATCAAGGAGGGTGGCGTTACTTGACCTTTCTAAATTATTGGGTAAGATGGTTTCATGCACCTCAAGTATTCCCTGGGCCCGTTTACACAGCAGATCCCTCCAGTGGTTCCTGCTCCCATTCCAAAGATCCGGAAGAAGCAACTCGAAGTCCAGAGTCAAGGTGCCTCCGAGGATCCTCACGTCTCTCCTCTGGTGGATTAATCCCGCCATCAACAGGGGCCACCTCTTCTCAGAACCTCAGCGGCTAACCCTCACCACGGACGCCAGCTTGTCAGGTTGGGGCGCTCACGCCAACTCGCTCTCGGCACAGGGCAAGTGGTCGCCGATCGAGCAAAGATGCAGCATCAACTGGCTGGAGCTTCACGCCATCCACCTGGCCTTGCGCAGATTCCTCCCCTTGGTACGCGAGCGTCACGTCCTTATTCTCACGGACAACGCCACGGCTAAAGCCCATATCAACAGGCAAGGAGGCACCCAGTTTATTCAGTTGATGAGGGAGGCCGAATGCCTCTGCCGTTGGGCAAAGTCCAACCTCCTCTCACTAAAAGCTGAACACATCTCCGGAATCTCCAACATCCAAGCGGATTGGCTGAGCAGGGCCACGGTGGACCAAGCAGAATGGTGCCTCCATTCATCCCTATTCAAGGAGGTGTCCAGAATATTCGGCCTCCCGAGGGTGGATCTCTTCGCCTCCCCGTCCAACGCACAGCTTCCATGGTTTTTCTCCAGGTACCCGTCTCACGGGTCAGAGAACCACAACGCGCTACACTGCCCATGGCCCCCAGGGCTCTTATATGCCTTCCCTCCGCTGCCGCTAGTTCCCAGAGTCATAAACAAACTCATTCACGAGAAGGCAGTCCTGCTCCTGGGGGCTCCTTATTGGCCCAGGAGACCATGGTTCGCGGACCTCCGTTATCTTTCGGTAGTGCCCCCATGGAGGATCCCCCCGGACAGGATCTCCCTCTCTCAGGGGCCCCTTCTGCATCCAGAGCCCCAATGGCTCCAGTTAGCCGTCTGGAGGTTGAATGGATCCGTTTGACAAGAGAAAAATTCTCCAGTCAAGTTATCGACACTATTTTAGCCGCTAGGCGACCCTCCACCACACGAATTTATGATGCCACTTGGAAGGGCTTTTGCAAGTGGTGTAGCGGGTTCCAAGTTGACCCCTTCTCTCCCTCTATTGCGCAGGTCTTGGAATTCCTTCAAGAAGGCCTACGTAAAGAGCTTGCCCCTAACACCCTGAGACAGCAGGTCACTGCCCTCTCAACCGTTGTTTCTTGTGATAACTTCAGTTCTCTCTCTCATCACCCCCGGGTTAGGGCTTTCCTCAGGGGCACCACCAACTTGTGCCCTCCGACTGTTCACAGGTTCCCCACATGGGACCTCAACAAGGTCCTCGTTTCGCTTATAAGGCACCCGTTTGAACCTCTGAGGGAGTCCTCCCTTCAATTTCTAACATTTAAGGTAGTTTTTCTAGTGGCCATTACTTCTGCTTGTCGAGTCTCGGAAATAGCAGCATTGTCAATCAGAAAGGATTTATGCGGGTTCCACGCTGATCGGGTGGTCCTTCGCCCCGACCCCACCTTCTTACCCAAGGTTAACTCACCCTTCCACAGGTCTCAGGAACTGGTCCTCCCGAACTTTTGCCCCAGACCCTCGAGGGACAGGGAATCCCTTTGGCACACTTTGGATGTTAGAAGGGCCTTGTGCATATACATTAAGCGCACACAAACCCTGAGAAGATCAGAATCCCTCTTCCTCTTCTTTCAGCCCTGGACATTGGGGCTCAAAGTCTCTCCCTCAACCATCAGTCGCTGGATCAGGGCGATTATCGCCTATCACAATCTCTGCCCGGTCCTGGGGGAATAACCGCTCATTCCACCAGGAGTGCAGCTACTTCGGCGGCTTGGGCCACACAAGCCCCAATCGCTGACATTTGTCGGGCAGCCACTTGGGCCTCTCCGTCCCCATTCATCAGACATTACAAAATGGCCGATGAGTCCTACAGAGGGTCATCAGTGACCCGGAGGGGCTTCCGGCCCAGACGGAGTTCCACCCGTAGGACAGCCAAGCTTTGGTATGTCCCACTCTCTGGATGCTCCGAGCAGCTCGAGGGAGAATGGGCGTTGGTTCTTACCTGATACGCCTCTTCTCGGCGAGCCGCGAGGAGCATCCAGCCCCACCCTAACTCCTCCGTCTGGTGGGTACTCTAGTTTCCTCTAAGGAGCCAATGGTTGATTAGAAGGATTTCTTAACCTTTCTTCTCGTTATTGCAAAAAACTGGGGGAATGCTATTTGGAGTCACGTGAGGGGGCGGAGCGTTTCCTCAGCTAAAGCTCAGCCTGCAAGAAGAGGACTCGGAAGCACATCCCACTCTCTGGATGCTCCGAGCGGCTCGCCGAGAAGGGGCGTATCAGGTAAGAACCAACGCCCATTTTCGAGCTTGTGTTTCAAAGTGTTCCATGTAGAGGTTAGCGATGACAGGTGAGAGGGGCCATGGGTGCTCCTTCTATTTGTTTGTATTTTTGTCCATTGTAGGTGAAGTATGTATTGGATAGGCAGTGGTTGGTCAGATCTAGGATGTGCTTGGGGGGGGTTGTATTTGTTTTGGATGGCTGTCAAGGCTTCTTTTATTGGCACTTGGGTGAAGAGGGATATGACATCGAAGCTCACTAGTAAGTCACTGGGTTGCAAGTTTTGTTTCTTTATGATCTCGATGAACTGGAATGAGTTTCTTAGGTGTGAGTTGATGGATTCTGCATAGGGCTGTAGTTGTTTGGTGAAAAATTTGGCTAGGTTTTGTAGAGGTGAGCCTATGGAGCTGACTATTGGTCTAAGTGGGGTTCCTTCTTTGTGTATCTTGGGGAGACCATAAAGTTTAGGGCATCTGGATGATTTCTCTCTGGGTATAATTCTTTGCTGGATTTCTTCACTGATGGGGGAGGCTTTTATTTTGGATCTGGTGGTTTTTTCTAGGTAGGTGGTGGGGTCTGTCTTTAGGGGTTTGTATGTGGGGTCTTGGAGTAGGTTGGTTAACTTGGATTGGTAGTCAGATGTGTTCATAACCACTGTTGTGTTGCCCTTGTCTGCTGGTAGGATTATTATGCTGGTGTCTTCTTTCAGGTTAAGTAGTGCAGTTTGTTCTTCTTTGGATAAGTTGCTTTTGGGTGGTTTGCTAGTGCAGAGGATGTTGGTGATTTCGAGTCTGATTCTATTAGCTCATCAGGGTTGGTTTTGGTCAGGCTGGTTTTGACTCCGCATATGATGGTTTCTGTGGGGATGTGTTTGGGAGTATACGAAATCCCTTGCACTGCCTGCCCCACCACATACATTGGACAAACTAACAGAAGAATAAGTGCACGCATGGAAGAACATAAGAACTCAATCAAAAAGGAAGAACCGACCTCTTCCCTGATCCAACACCTCAAAGCCACAGGACATGAGATTGACTTTAAAAATACCAGAACTATCGCCAAAACCGAACACTTCAGCAGCAGAATCATCAGAGAAGGCAAAGAGATAGAAAAACGCCCACACAGCATGAATAAAAGAGATGACACCTCCTGCCTACCAGCCATTTGGAAACCCACCCTCATGAACAGACTCGTACCTAACATGAAGAATAAGACCACACCCACACCCCTGAGAGCCACACAAGATGCCACCACCACACTTCCATGTAGAAAGCAGACTCACACCCACACAGAAGATGAAACACGACCACGGACCAGAAGCCGCACTGCAGCTGCATCACTACCCACTTCAAACCCCTCTGAGCCATACATGAAGCGAACTGACCCCCACCATGAAGATGCAGCACGACCACGAACTCGAAGCCAAACAGCAAGATCACAGCTCACCAGCTCAAACCCTCCAGCAACTAAGACTAACCTGAGCACAATCAAGCCCCCACCTGAACAGAACACACCTCCAGCCAATCAGAACACAGCCAAGCCCCCACCCAATCAAGTCACACCCCCACTAGCAGTTAAAAGGAAGAAGCAGCTGCAAGCTCACATCACTCTGAGAAGCACAGAGCTGAAGACATAAGCCTGAAGATGATGAATGAGACTTCATCGAAACTGTTAGGGATAACATTGTTTACCCTAACTGGTTTAGGTAAAATAATAAATATGTTATCATGGTTTATTAGTTAAAGTGTCTGCAACTTTAACTGTAGGAATGTAATTAAGGGAGTGGTTGTAATAGCACCATAAAAGAAGCAAGGTACTGCAGCTTGCACTCTGGCTTGATGATCCCTAATTACTGGATGAATGAAGACTGCGTTTTTCCCCTACTGGAACGGGAGAGAGAAAGGACTGATTTGTAAGTGAAGTGACATAGGATATTCTACACGGACTTTGCTAATTGAATATCCTTGAATGGACTGACTAAAACGATACATGACTAATGGACTGTTATTTTGACTATGCTATAAAACTCTAAGTGGAATAAACTATATTTTTGATAGCACAAGCGTATCTGTTATTTTTACTGTATGTTAACAAACATACAAACTTATCTCACTCATTTATCTGTATGCTTATCTGACTAACGCTGCACATTCTGTTTAGCTTGTCTCCTTAATCCTGGTTGGGGAACACAGGCTTAACCGAAACGTTGCCTAGATACTTCCAATCTTACGCGGGAGAAAGCCCGAATAATCAAAGATCCATATATGTATATATATACACGTATACATATACATATACATATATATTTTATCTATCTATCTATCTATCTATCTTCTTAAGTTTTCGCGGGTACTTACATGTCTGGCATTCAGCTTTGTTCGGGTATTTTCCCACGTCATAGTAGTGGTGCTTTTAAAGTTGTAGCAACATTTCAGCAGAATCTCATCTGCCATCATCAGGCTTCTGTATAGTGTTCGTCTGTGAGTTAGACTTTTACAGTGGTTTCAGATTTAAATTTGGGGCAGCCTATTGCTGTGCCAGAATGGTTTTTTTCCTCATCCTGATTGGTTGAGAGTCTTGGTCTGTGTTTATTGGAGTTTGCTGTGTTCTGCTTCTAATGTCTTCTGTTTGTTTTTTTGGCTCTTTTTGTATCTTGATTGGCTGGCAACATTGTGTTACTTTATTGGAGGCCTTTAGTGCAGCTTGGCTTCGGGTAAATGGACGGCTATCATTAGTTAGGAAGCTGGGTTTCATCTGGGTGCCTGGTTGGGGTGTATTTGAGCTGGAGGTATCAGGGGGGATCTGTTTGTGCCCAGGTGTTTGCCTGGCTTGTGGTGTGGAGATTTTTTTGTTTGTGAGTGCAGGCTTCCAAATGATTGACAGCCTGGTGGAATCATCTCTTCTGTTCATGCTTTCTGGTCTTTTTTCAATCTCTATGGCTTCTCTGATGATTCTGTGGCTGGGATTTTCTATGGTGGCTAGGGTTTTGGTGCCATTGAAGTTGATGTTATGACCTGTGGCTTCCATGTGTTGGACTAGTGAGGAAGTGTGTTCCAGCTTTTTGACTGCATTTTTGTGTTCATCCAGGCGGGTGCTTATTCTTCTATTGGTCTGTCCAATGTATGTGGCCGGGCATGAGGCACAGGGGACTTCATATATGCCTTGGTTTTCCAGGTCAATTTTGTCTTTGGGGTTTCTGAGGATGGCTGCTATTTTTCTGTCTGTTTTGAAGGCAGTCCTGATGTGGTGTCTGTATAGAATCTTACTAATTTTGTCTGTAGTGCCTCTTATGTAGGGCAGGACAGCTGTTCCATGGGTCTGTTCATCTTCTGGGTCTCTATTATGTCTCAGTGTGTTTTTGTGGATCAAGTTGGTGATTTTGCTTTTGTGGAAGCCATTGGCTGTCAATATTTTAGTCAGGATGCATAGTTCAGTCTTAATGTGTGTCTTGTCTGCCAGGCGTTTGGTTCCAGTAATTAGTGTTTTAGCCACGGAGTTTATCTGTGCTGGGTGGTGGTGGGATTGGGCGTTGAGGTAGCGGTTGGTGTGAGTTTTCTTCTGCTTTATGGTGTGTCCTAGTGTGCCATCTGTTTTTTTGTAGATTAGTACATCTAGGAATGGTAGTTGTTTGTTTGTTTCTGTTTCCATGGTGAACTTGATTTTGGGGTGTGCGCTGTTTAGGTGTGTTAGGAAATTGTTTAGGTTTTCTTGTCCATGGGGCCAAATCACGAATGTGCCATCGATATATCTTAACCATAGTTTGGGTTTGAGGATGGCATTAGCCAGGGCTCTGGATTCGAATTCTTCCATGAACAGGTTTGCAATGACAGGTGATAGTGGTGATCCCATGGGGACTGCTTCAATTTGTTTGTATCTTTGTCCTTTGTATATGAAATATGTGTTGGTTAAGCAGTGTTCTGTTAGTTCCATGAGGTGTTTAGCTGGTTGGTATTTATTTTTGATGATTTCGAGGGTCTCTTTTATCGGGACTTCAGTGAATAGTGAAACCACGTCAAAACTTACAAGCAGATCTTCTTGCTCCACGTGTAGATCTTTGATCATTTCCAAGAAGTGGTATGAGTTTTGTACATGAGAAGCTGCTGTTTCAGCATGGGGCTGTAGCTCTTTTGCTAGGTGTTTAGCTAGGTTTTGTAGTGGTGCTCCTCTGGAGCTGACTATGGGTCTGAGAGGTATGCCTTCTTTGTGTATTTTTGGGAGGCCGTATAGTTTGGGGCATCTGGAAGATTTCTCTCTGGGTATGATCGTGTGTTGGATCTCTTTGCTTATGTGGCTGGTTATAATTTTCTTCTTGGTTAATTTTTCCAGATATGTGGTTGGGTCTGTGTTTATGGGTTTGTATGTGGAGTCTTGGAGTAGGTCTGTCAATTTTGTTTCATAGTCTTTTCTGTCCATTACTACAGTGGCATTCCCTTTATCTGCTGGGAGGATGATTATGCTGCTGTCTCTTTTCAGGGTTTGTAGCGCTTTAATTTCATTTTGCTGCAAGTTGCTTTTGGGTGGTTTGCTTGTGCATAGGATGTTGTTAACTTGGTGTCTTATTTTATCAGCTTCATCTGTATTTAATTTAGTTAGGCTGGGTTCTACTGCACATATGATGGATTCTGTGGGGATTTTTTGGGGTGCTATAGCATAATTGAATCCTTTGGTTAGGACTTCTGTTTCTGTTTTGGTGAGTTCTCTGTTGGAAACATTGTACACTAATTGTTTCAGGTGTTGTTGTGAGTTGTTGGGGGTTTTCTTGTCATGTTCTAATTTCTTTAATTTTTTCAAGAGCTTTTCCTGTTTGTAAATGCTTGCAGATTCAGCTCTCCAAATTGTAAGTTGTTTTATCTTGTCCCAAAGTAGAGGGTGGATTTTGCTGCTCAATTCCAGGTGTAGTGCTAGCAAATCTTTGTTTAACTGATCTAATTGGAATCTCTTACTGTGGAGCTCGTTCCTTAGTAGAGCCATTTCAGTTCTTTTCAGGATACGTTTAGTGGCTGCTGTGCTTTGATGAAATGTTAATTTGAAGCAGGTTGGTGTAGTATTGTTGTTTCTGCAGCTGCGTAGGAATTGGAGGTCACATAGTATTCCTGCTTTTTTAATTTCCAGTTTCTGGTAGGTTTTGATCTGGCTGTTTATTCCCTCCCCGTAGAGGTTTGATATTTGTTTTCTTAAGTTTTTGCGGGTACTTACATGTCTGGCATTCAGCTTTGTTCGGGTATTTTCCCACGTCATAGTAGTGGTACTTTTAAAGTTGTAGCAACATTTCAGCAGAATCTCATCTGCCATCATCAGGCTTCTGTATAGTGTCTGTCTGTGAGTTAGACTTTTACAGTGGTTTCAGATTTAAATTTGGGGCAGCCTATTGCTGTGCCAGAATGGTTTTTTCTTCATCCTGATTGGTTGAGAGTCTTGGTCTGGGTTTATTGGTCTTGGAGTTTGCTGTGTTCTGCTTCTAATATCTTCTGTTTGTTTTTGTGGCTCTTTTTGTATCTTGATTGGCTGGCAACATTGTGTTACTTTATTGGAGGCCTTTAGTGCAGCTTGGCTTCGGGTAAATGGACGGCTATCATTAGTTAGGAAGCTAGGTTTCATCTGGGTGCCTGGTTGGGGTGTGTTTGAGCTGGAGGTATCAGGGGGGATCTGTTTGTGCCCAGGTGTTTACCTGGCTTGTGGTGTGGAGATTTTTTTGTTTGTGAGTGCAGGCTTCCAAATGATTGACAGCCTGGTAGAATCATCTCTTCTGTTCATGCTTTCTGGTCTTTTTTCAATCTCTATGGCTTCTCTGATCATTCTGTGGCTGGGATTTTCTATAGTGGCTACGGTTTTGGTGCCATTGAAGTCGATGTTATGACCTGTGGCTTCCATGTGTTGGACTAGTGAGGAAGTGTGTTCCACTTCAATCAAGATACAAAAAGAGCCAAAAAAAAAACCAGACAGAAAATATTAGAAGCAGAACACAGCAAACTCCAAGACCAATAAACACAGACCAAGACTCTCAACCAATCAGGATGAGGAAAAAAACCATTCTGGCACAGCAATAGGCTGCCCCAAATTTAAATCTGAAACCACTGTAAAAGTCTAACTCACAGACGAACACAATACAGAAGCCTGATGATGGCAGATGAGATTCTGCTGAAACGTTGCTACAACTTTAAAAGCACAACTATTATGACGTGGGAAAATACCCGAACTAAGCTGAATGCCATACATGTAAGTACCCGCGAAAACTTAAGAAAAAAAATATGTATGTATGTATGTATGCATATATTTTCTTAAGTTTATACATATATATATACACACACACACACATATACACACACACACACATACACACACATATATATATGCCAATAAAAAAGACACCAGGTCTTATTTTCAGGGGATGTCATCCACTGACTAAGCTCACTTGCGCATGTTGTCCCTGGCCGCCTTTTCCCTGTCAGGGGCCTTCAGGAACTTCTTCTCCTGTGGCCCTCAAGCTTTTCCTGAAGGCCTCTGAAGCCGATAAGAGAGCTCTGGAACTATCTGGAACTTTCTAATCAGCTCCAGAAGCCTTCAGGAAAGCCTTGCCAGCCTTGCCAGCTGCAGAAGAAATGGGGCTGCAAGGCAGGTGTTGGGGTGTGCAAGGCCTGGCTACTACTGTCGAAAGGTTAGAAGTAGGGCAGCTCCACTCCCCCCCCCACAGCCATTCTAGCTTAATTTTTATCCATCCACTCTGTAATAGGAGGAATCTTAATTAGGGCTTATTTGGGGGGATAGAGCTTATATTGGGCACACGGGTAAAAAATCAGGCTAGGACTTACTTTTAGGGTAGGTCGTAGTTTTTTGGGGAAACGGTAGTGATTGAAATAATATTTTAAATCCACCCTGGTGCCATCGCAATTTTGAACTGGTCACTAAATGAACTGCTGTAAGTCAGGGACTGCCTGTATTGTAATATCGGGAAAAAAAAGTAATTTTAAAAATGGGGTGGAACAGGAGAAGGGAGGAGCTGCTATTCAAACCACCAGGCTGCCTTTCGTCATGCCTTTAGTTTCTCGTGAAATGAAGATCTCGGCTGCAGACCTTTGACCAGTTTCAGATTGCATGCATGTGCAGACATACACACCCACACACCGATTTCCCTCATTCCCCCCCTCCCCGCATCTGCTGGGACAAGGAAGGCAATTAATAATGGCTGCTCCCTCCTTTCTGAACCGGAATAAAAACCTAGCTGACCTGTGGAACGGTCTCTAATCTTAGGCCCCAGCTCACCTTATTTCCCCTGCTGAATTCAAAACAGGAAGACAACAGGAAAACGGTTGTGACATTAATTTGCATATTCAGGTATAAGTCCCAACAAGTTTTGTGGCTTTTAGATAAATAGGCCACTGGATCCTTATTTAAAGCGTCCTTTATGCTGAAGGTAAACGTTTGATACTCCTGTTGCAGGGTTCTAGGTGCTCTCTGAGCGTGGTTGTTTTCTTGCAGATGTTTCATGACCCAGCTAGGTAACATCAGTGCTAGAAAGGAGTGAGGTTTGTGGAGTGGAGGAAGGAGATGGGAATGGGGGGGCAGGGAGGAGACTGTGAGAACCTTGGTGCTCTCTGAGCTGGGTGGTTTTCTTGCAGATGTTTCATGACCCAGCTAGGTAACATCAGTGCTAGAAGGGAGTGGGGTTTGTGGAGTTGTTGTGGCCCATCAGCGCCCATCAGAGCTGGCAGCAGGTTCGGACAGTGAGGAGGTTGGGGAGGAACATGGGCCAGGCCTGGAGTCTGGGGAAGGCTCTGACGAGGGCTCTGTGTCGGAGACAGAGATGGGGTCAGCGCCCTCCGGCATTTCCCAGCTGCCTTCGGAGTCAGAGATAAGTGGGGAAGAAGAACAGCTGGAGCCTGTTCCCAGTGTGCGCATCCACAGAGCTGCCAGAAGAAAGGAACAGCTAAGGAACAAGGGTTGACTTGGGAGTAAAGGCACAGGTAGAAGGTGAATGGCCCCTCCTATAGGGTATAAAAGAGGAGCGAAAGGGGAGTGGGCTTTTGCAGGAGTCAATTAGTTCATTCCTGCATTTTTGCCAAGTATTGTGGCATCTGAAAAATACCGGCCTGTCAGCTCTCCAGGCCTGGTAAAGGTCTTTAATTGTGAACTATCTCAAAAGACTGTTGACTGGGACTTTGCTGGAGAGGAATTCGCTTTAAATTAAATAAAAGGGGTTTATCGGGATGAGGACTTGGCTTCATGCTGTTGCGGAAACCTGCTGTCAGGGTTCCAGTGATTGCCCTAACTAAATCATGAGCCTCGAGCCAAACTTCAAAAGAATCCAAAAGATTTATTAGAAGCAACATGTCGGTATTGACCTATATATGAAGCCAACAAAACAGGAGTGGAGGAAGGAATTGGGGATGGGGATGGGGAAAGAGGACTGTGAGATCCTGGATGCTCTCGGAGCTTGGGAACATCATCAGTGGTAGAAGGATGTGGAGTTTGCTCTCTGTTTATACAACATGCAGCTGACTTGCCCTGTCAGTGATGCATGTTTGTGTTCTTAGTGGATCCTTAATTAGACATAGATAATTAGACATTAGATAGATAGATAATTATTAGGTAGATAAATAGATAATTATTAGATGATAGATAGACAGACAGACAGACATAATGGGTGGATGGATGGATGGACAGATAATAGAATAGGTACGTAAGTAGATAGACACAGAGACAGACAGAAATGATAAGACAGAGAAAGAGATGGATGGATGGATAGATAGATAGAGAGATAGATAACAATCGAAGAGAGTATTTGTTGCTCAGGGTCGAATTGCATCCCTATTGCTCTGTAGTTTATTTGCAGACATTTCATGCTAGGTAACATCATCAGTGCTAGAAGGGGGATGGGATTTGCTCTCTTTTCATGTACAAGTGGCTTGCTCTGTCGTTGTTGTTGGGAGTGTCCTTGGTAGGATCCTCAATTAGGATGTGGTTAATCGTTTAATTGTTTTGTCTCAGTTGGTAGTTCCTGGATTGAGGTATTGTTTACGGCTTGATAGTCTGGTGCTAATCTTGATGGTAATCGCTGTTTATCTGGCTGGGATAATTAGCAAGGAGATGTTTTGGTCTTTTGGTTTCTTTTTTAGCACTGTAGTTCCTTAAACGATGTGTAAATTTGATTTATATTTGCCTTCTGATGGCTGACACTGAAAGGGGAAGCCATTTATATATAAACAGAGAACAAACTGCCTTCCCATCAAGCACTGATGGTGTTACCTAGTTTGGTTATGAAATGTCTGCAAGAAAACAATCAAGTGCCCTGTCTGTGCTGGCTGAGGAATTTTGTGAGTTGAAGTCCACAACTCATAAAGTTTCCAAGATTGGAGACCTCTGCTCTAGACCAGGGGTCGCCAACCTTTTGGACCTCAGGGACCACCAAACTCATAATTTTAGACACCAGGGACCACTAACTGGTTCTGTGGGTGTGGCCTAATTTGTGGGTGTGGCTTAGTCATGTGACTGGCTGGGCATGGCTTGTATGTAAATATTATAAATATTTAAATAAATATTATAAATATTTATATAAATATTATAAATATTTATATAAATATTGAATTTTTTAATTAAAAAAGAGCAACTTTTACTCAAAATCAGGCAAAGGAGGCAGGCAGATTGAGTTGCTCACAGAATCACAGATTCATTCAGAAATCTATCTATCTGCCATTGGCTAGCCCAGTCTGTCACATAAAATTTGCTTGCAAGCAAACTCACAAAATTAACTCACAACACACCATGCATGTAAATATTGAATTTTTTATTTTTAAAAAAGAGCAACTTTTATCCAAAATCAGGCAAAGCAAGCAGGCAGATTGAGTTGCTCACAGAATCATTCAGTGATCCATCTAGCTGCCATCGGCTACCTCATTCTCCCAAATTTGCTTGCCGTGAGCCTGCACTGAATCTGCTTGCAAGCAAACCTTCTGTCCTAAGGGAGGTTCGGCTGTGCTTAAAAGCAGAGCTGAAGATCTAAAGACTAGCTAGAAAGCAAGAAATCCAACCATTTCCTGCTTCCTAGCTAATCTAAATCTCCTGGCACAGCAGAACAGATGATGGTCGGAAAAATAGCAATTTAGCAGGCAAGTTTGCCAGGTAAGGAGTGAGTGGGCGGGGAGGGTTCCCGCGGGCCATGTGGGCAGGGCAGCCTTGTGTTTCTGCGCAGCCTGGATTAATGGCTTTGGGGGGTGAGATTTCTCTGCGGCCCACTGGTTGGCGACCGCTGCGTCTAGACAGTCTCCTAGAAAAAAATGAATGGTTCGGGGACTGGAGGTTAAAACATGAGGTATGTCTAGTTTAATGAAACCATGATAGTGTTCCAGTATTTGAGGGGCTGCCACAAAGAGCACCTGCTCCAAAGCACCTGAAGTCAGGAGAAGAAGCAACAGATGGAATCTAAGCAAGGAAAGAAGCAACCAGGAATTAAGGAAGAATTTACAGACAGTGAGGACAATTAACCAGTGGAACAGCTTCCCTCCAGAAGCTGTGGGTGCTTCATCATTAGGGGTTTTTAAGAAGATATTGGACAGCCATTTGTCTGAAACGGGGTAGGGTCTCCTGCCTGAGAAGGGGGCTTGGACTAGAAGACCTCCAAGGTTCCTTCCAGCTCAGTTATCCTTCCTTCCTTCCTTCCTTCCTTCCTTCCTTCCTTCCTTCCTGCCTGCCTGCCTGCCTGCCTGCCTGCCTGCCTGCCTGCCTGCCTGCCTGCCTGCCTGCCTGCCTGCCTGCCTACCTACTGGAGGTTTTTAAGAAGAGACTAGACAGTCTGGAATGGTATAGACCAGGGTCTCCTGCCTGAGCAGGGGGTTGGACTAGAAGATCTCCAAGGTCCCTTCCAGCTCAGTTAATTCCGTTCGTAAAAACTACTGGAAACTTTTTCACAGTCTCCCCCCCCCCTCTTTTTTTTTTTTTAATTTTGTCTGCAAAAGACAAACATTTTGGTTTTAAAGAAGGCACTAGAGATAATCTTACAGCTTTCTGGGGGATGGAGTGGAAAGGCCAGGGTCATAAACCTGCTCACAGAGAGATGAAAGTGCTCAAATGAGGAGGAATAGCTGAGTTAAAAAAACTCCAATTTTAGATAGACCAAGTTGGTTTGAAAGAATTTTCTGGATTTTTATGGGTGGCTTAAGGCAAACCACGCCTGGGCCACTGGAAGACTTTCTATTTTTGGAAGCCTAAGATGATAGCTAGGTAGGTAGATAGGTAGGTAGGTAGATAGATAGATTAGATAGATTAGATAGATAGATAGATAGATAGATAGATAGATAGATAGATAGATGATAGAGACATGAGAGATTGATAGATGAGAGATTAGATAGATAATAGATAGATAGATAGATAGATAGATAGATAGATAGATAGATAGATAGATAAGAGAGTAGATAGAGATGAGAGATAGATTAGATAGATAGATAGATAAGAGATTAGATAGAGATGAGAGATTAGATAGATAGATAGATAGATGATAGAGACATGAGAGATTGATAGATGAGAGATTAGATAGATAATAGATAGATGAGAGATTAGAGATGAGAGATAGATTAGATAGATAGATAGATAGATAGATAGATAGATAGATAGATAGATAGATAGAGTCCTCAACTTACCATCAGCATTGAAGCCAACATTTCCACAGTTAAGCAAGCAAAATGGTTAAGTGAGGCATTCCCCCACTTTATGACCTATTCTGCCCCAGAGAATCACTGCCATTGTTAAGTTAGTCACCCGGTTGTCAAGTCAACTTTGCTTGTCACAAAAGGGGATCACATGAGCCCTGGACACAGCGACTGTCATAAGTACAGCTTGTCCTCTGCTTACGAGCACAGTTGGGCTCAAAATTTATGTTGCTAAGTGAGATACTTGAGTTCTCCTTCCCTTTTTGTGACCTTTCTTGCTGCCGGTGTTTAGTGCAGCGGTCACCAAATGGTGGTCTGGGTGGTCTGCAGAGAAATGTCCCCCCCCAAAGCAATTAATCCAGGCTGCGCAGGAACACAAGGCTTCCGTCGTTTGCATTGCAAACAACATGAGATAGTGAGGGGAGGGGGGAAGGGCAGAGGGGGAGGGAACTTGCCCCTCTCGCCCCTCGCCCCTGTTCTGACCACCGGGCTGCTTCTCTCCGCTTCTTCTACTTTTGGCTGCACGCAAGGAAAGCAGCCAAAGTCTTTCTTTCTCTCCCCCAAACTCCACCAGTCTTTGGGACCCTGCAAAGCCTCCTGCCCCAAGAGGCTGGGCCGGCAAAGACTCATTTCTGGCAGAGTTTGGGGGAGAGAAAGAAAGACTTCTGCGGCTTCTGCTGTTTTCCTTGCATGAAGCCACAAGTCTCTCCCTTCCTCCCCTCTCTCTCCCCCTAAGGATGGAACTGGAGAGGGTATCCTGCGATCCCAAATAAAGAACCATTGATCGGGGTGGGGGATTTTCCTGCAGACTTTTTGGGGGATTTTCTCAGGGTCTCTGGTCCGCGAGATTTAAAATGATACGTTTGGTGGTCCCTGAGGTCCAAAAGGTTGGCGGACCCTGGTTTAGTGAATTCATACTGTTATTCAATTATTGTATTTCCCTGAGAATAAGACCTAATCAGAAAATAAGCCCTAATGTATCTTTTGGAGCAAAAATTGATATAAGACCCGGTCTTATTTTCGGGAAAATACGGTAATAGCACAATGATTAAGTTGCGTAACCTGGTTGTTAAGTGAATCTGGTTTTGCTTGCCAGAAGGTCGCAAAAAGGGATCATGTGGCCCCGGGGCACAGCATCCATCATAAATAGGAGTCAGTTGCCAAAGATCTAAATAAAAACCATGTGACCACAGGGAGGCTGCAACGGTCGTAAGTGTGAAAAACGATCGCAAGTCACTTTTTTCACTGCCGTAAATTCAAATGGTAACTCAAGGACTGCCTGTATCCACATTTTGATCACGTGCTCAGATGGTTATAAGTGTGTGAGTACTTCTTCCCAGGGCTGTTGTAAATTTTAACCATTTTTAAAACGAGTGGCTGAAATTGGTGGAGAACTAAAAATGTGTTAAGAGCCAAGTTTTTTTTGGCATTCATGTTAGTTGCTGAACTATCTCGGCTGCTGTATGCATCCTTTGGATATTTCTTTTTATTGTTTTCACTGTTTTATAATTTTAGAATTATAAACAGCCCAGAATCCCTTGGGCAACTACAAAAATTGAATGGGTAGATGGATGGATGGATAGATGGGAGTGAAAGGAAGTTGAAGGAAAAATGAAGGGAGGGAGGAAAGGAAGTAAGGATGGAAGGAAGTTGTAGGAAAGATGAATGCAGGGAGGAAGGAAGGAAGAAAGGAAAGAAAAATGGAAGGGGAAGGGAAGGGGGAAGAGGAAAGGAAAGAAGGGAGGAGGAAAGGGGAAGAAAAGGAAGTTGAAGGGAAGATAAATGGAAGGAGGAAGAGAAAAAGTTGAACGAAAAAAGGAAAAAGAGTGAGGGAGGAATGAAGTTGAAGGAAAGAAGGAAAGATGAAAGGAAGGAGGAAGAATGGAAGGAAGTTGAAGGAAAGAAAAATAGAAGGGAGAGGGAGGGGGAAGAAGAAAGGAAAAAAGGAAGGAGGAAAGGGGTAGGAAAGGAAGTTGAAGGAAAGATGAATGGAGGGAGGGAGGAAGAGAAAAAGTTGAACGAAAAAAGGGAGGGAGGGAAGAAGGAATGAAGTTGAAGGAAAGAAGGAAAGATGAAGGAATTTGAAGGAAAGATGGAGGGAGGGAGGAAGAAGGGAAGGATTCAGTGACAAGGTTGGAAAATCTGACTTAGCAACACAAGCGGCTGGCCAACCATAACAGCATGCAAAACATTTTGAATTTTAAGTAGGGATTTTTTTTCCCCCTGCTTAAAGGCTGTTTCACTCTTAAAGGAAATATTCTTGAATTTGAAATGGGTATTTTGAGCTTCGAGTGAGATAGTTTCATACTCAAGGCCCTTCTGGGATGATCAGAGTAGCTGTTTTGAAGCGAGAAACAGGATTTTGAACTTGAAACCTTTTTTCAAATTCAAAAACATTTCATTTCCTGCTCGCTACCATTTCATTTCCTGCTTGTCCTTAACGTACAGTGATCAAGATAGGGGAAGATCAACCTGCCATTTTTGTGGCAGTGGTTTTACAGATTAACTGAATTGGAAGGGAGCTTGTAGGTCATCCAGTCCAACCCCCCTCCGCCCAATCAGGAGACCTTACACCATTTCTGACAGATGGCAGTCCAGTTTCTACTTGAAAGCCTCCAGGGATGAAACTCCCGCAACCTTTGAAGGCAACATCTGTTCCATGGATTGATGGTTCTCCCTGTCAGAAAATTCTCCTTATTTCCAGGTTGAATCTCTCCTTGATCATTTTCCATCCATTGTTCCTTGTCTGGCCTTTGGGGGCTTTGGAAAATATCTTGACCCCCTCCTCCTCTCTGTGGCAGCCCCTCAAGTATTGGAAGACGCTCCCCTGTCTCCCCTCTCCTGTCTCTCTTCACTATTTATGTTTATTTTGTAGTACCGAAATTCAGTGCATCTGTTAATGGGGGATGTTAGTGGGGCGTTCTTTCGGGGGTCTAATAACACCCCCTCCTCCCAAATTTGGATTGTATTTCTCATTAAGACCCAACCAGCAGGGTCACTGGTCGAGGTTGTAGCATTTGTTCTCCAGAACCCAGCAGGACCCCAGACAGCCCACTTGCTGAGTGAGCAATGGGCAAGATTTCTCTGCATCGCCTTCTGACCTGACGTTGGCGCACCTTCTGTGTGGAAGAGCCACCCTTCCCGGGCGTTTGGATCATACTCTTCCTTGGCCCTTTGCTTGAAAGCCTTTGGAGCATTACTGGGGTGCAGGGGGGCACGTCTGCCTCTCCATCTGGTTCTGCTTCCCTGCTTGGTGGGAAGGTAGCTTAGCCAGTAGAGCTTTGTGTGGAGGTGATCTTGTCCGCCTGTCTCTCTGCCATCCATCCATCTATCCATCCATTTCTTGTCTATCATCTCTTGGTCATCTCTGCAACTTTCCTCTCTATTTCCAACTCTATTTCTCTCTGTAATTTGTCTGTCAGTCTGTCTGTCCATCCATCCATTTCTGTCTATCATCTCTTTGTCATCTCTATTTCTATCATCTCTGCATCTATCATCTATTTCTAACCATATTTCTCTTTGTAATTACATATCTATATCTATATATCTATATCTATATCTATATCTATCTATCTATCTATCTATCTATCAATCATCTATCTATCTATCTATCAATCATCTATCTACCCACTCACCTTTCTTTCCTTCCTTCCTTTGTTCCATCCATCCATTTCTATCTATCATCTATCATTTCTATTTCTGTCTATCATCTCTGCATCTATCATCTCTATTTCAAACTATAATCTGTCTATCTATCTATCTATCTATCTATCTATCTATCTATCTATCTATCTATCTATCTATCTATCTCTTTATCTACCTACCCACCCACCTTCCTTCCTTCCTTCCTTCCTTCCTTCCTTCCTTCCTTCCTTCCTTCCTTCCTTCCTTCCTCCCTCCCTCCCTCCCTCCCTCCCGCTCTCCCTCTTTCCTTCCTTCCTTTCTTTCTTTCTTTCTGTCCTTCCATACATCCGTCCATCATCTCTATGTCTTTTTCTTTGTCTATATCTATCTTTGGCTTCCTATCATATCATCTTCTATCATTTATCTGCCTATTTCTATCTCTGTTATCTCTATTTCCATCTGTCTGTATCATCTGTATCATCTATCATCTCTATATCTTTATATATCTCTCTCAATCTCTATTTCCATTTATCTCTCTTTATATCTCTCTCTCTCCATCTCTTTCTCTCTCTCTCTCTCTCTATCCATGTCTATCTGTATCCATATTTCTACCTACCTACCTACCTACCTATATACATACATTTCTCTCCTCTATTTCTCCTTGTCCATCCATCCATCCATCCATCCATATCTTATATTCCTGTTTATCTATCTATCCATACCTGTCTTTTGATCTATCCATATGCATTTTCAACATTTTCATGGTAAGGCACCATAAATTAATCCTGGAATTTGGGTATGCCCAATGGATTTAAAAGAAAAGAAAAAAAAGGAAAAAATACTTTGTTTCCCTGGGTCTTGGGGGCTCCCTAACACTCCCCTGGTTCTTCCTAGGCCGTTTCCTGGAGACCTGGTTGCCCAGCACTCTTGATCCCACAACTTTGCAAAAAACACCCACGACAATGTCCAGCTCGAGCTACCCTCCCAACCAGGGTGCATTCAGCGCGGAGCAGGGCCGATACCCGGCGCATTCGGTCCAGTATACATTTCCCAGTGGCCGGCACCAGCAGGCAAGTAGTAGACGACCCTGGGGTGGTGGTGGGGTGGAATGGGATTCTGGGTAATCCTGCAGGGCTTGCTCCAGGATTCCTGTCTTCTACATATAAGGGGGTCCTTAACGTACAATGACAACTGAACCCGAAATTCTCCAGATGAGCTGTTCAGAGCATCCATTGTTTGGGGATGATGCTTCCGTCGCTCGTTTGATAGGCTGGGTTTTCATTGAGAGGACGCACCTCCTCCTCCTCTACGGGACTCCTCCCTAGCATCTCCAGTTTTTTGCTCAGCCTTCGTGGATATAGGCAGCTTAATTTCCTTTCCCTTGGCCGGAATAGCAAAAGGCTTCAAAAGGAGTCAACAAAAAGGTTTGCTTTTCAACTCTAAACAACTACTCCTTTAAGGCTTTGAGTTTCAATGAGTCAAGCAGCTCCCTACGATATATAACTCGAGCCAAGGGAGCTCACTGTAGCTTCAGATAATGATCTCTCGCTTCCAGGACGATCGGAGGTAATAATACCTCAGCCACATGGCTAACAACTCACATTACGATCTTTTCAAGCCGAGCCGCTACGATCACACCGGACGGGAGAGGCTCCATTTTAAAAGGGTCCGAGGCTTTTTTCTCTCCCCTGGGAACACCGTCTGGGGTGGGGGCATCAGCTCCCATCTGCGCCCACTGGGTCTTTTTATTCAAGGGGAAACTCTGCAGTATCGACTCCCCACAAGGCATGGAAGTGCTGCTGAGCCGATTTTAACTCATTACGCGCCTAAAGAGATAACGGCTGGCACCATTGCAGACTCACTAACCATGTGATAGTGATCTGCATTTTATTTCTGGAACTGTGAGAGGCTTTTCTTTCCCCAAGCAGGGGTCTCCTTCCTGGAACCCGAGGGAAATCACCCTAATACATATGTGTGTGTATGTGTATAGATGATAGATAGATAGATAGATAGATAGACGATAAATGGATACGATAGGTGATAAATGGATAGATAGATAGAATAAATGGATAGATAGATGATAAATGGATAGACAGACAGATGATAAATGGATAGACAGACAGATGATAAATGGATAGAGATGGATGGATGGATGGATGGATAGATATTCAGATATAATTATTCTATTTTGGACCCTTATTCATTAAGGAGGAAACTGTTGGCTTATGCCCTCACAGAATTAAACAACAGCACCACAGCGAGCACCAAGGCCCATGTCCGCCTGTGCAGGAAGCTGTCGCAGGCCGACATCTTATTTCAACAATTCTAGGCCTATGAGGTGTTCCTAATTTGGCTAATTCAGAAATAATAATATTAATAACAAAATAATAACAACAATAATAATAATAGGAACAAGAATAAGGATTCCGTATTCTTACATAAGATTATACAAAACTGGGGAGCGTTGTTTTAGGGTTCCCTGGCCATTACTGGTTCAGGCCCCTGGCCGTGCCAACCTCCGAACATTTCAGCCTCATCAACAGTAAAATTTAATAAGCGGTCACAATGGCAAGCGGCAGTAGCTCAAGAGCCATGTCAAATTCTCAAAACAAATTGAAGCATTCTAAGTGTATCTCCTAAGCAGCAGAAAAAGACGCTAACAAGCGCCATAAGGTACTAGGAAAACATGTGAAGAAGTTCATGTGGGAGGATGAAGAAAATTCTCAAACCTCATCTCCTCCAGGCCTACTTCGGCTCCAATCCCCGTCTGCAACCACCCCTGAATCTGTCTGTGTAATCCAGACGCAGCACAGCTGCACAAGATCAGGGAGCCCATCTAGATCAGTACAAGTGACTCGAAGTGACTCTGTGGCCCCATTTCTCCAACAGCGGCCAGATTCTGTCAAGATGATGACTTACTGGAAAAGATCCCCGCAAAGATGTGACTGTGGATGGAATTAGCAATACGCCAACGTATCTCTGCGGGGGTGCAGCATACTGCTCTGAACAACGGAGCGCTCCTTCTGACTGGAATTCCCTATAACTCCGGTCACTAAGCAGGACAGAGCATCCTTACCCTCAGGTATCTCTCCACAGGAGATTCTGTAGTTTCAGATATACTTCCGCAAGGTATATAGAAGAAGCAAGGGCTATTGATCGGGTGGAGCCAGAGGACTCTGAGTTCTCCTGCTCAAATTCTCAAATTCTAGTTAGATTCGCATCGGCTCACATTAAAAGGTGATGGTTGATGCTACATCTTGACGACTAAAACAACGCCGGCATCATTTTGTTTATAAGAATTCTGTGGCATTATCTGTTGAGAAGCCACTTCCCTTCACAAGGATCTCTGTGAGGGTCCAGGGGACATTTATGCCGATTACGGACCGCTTTCTGAGGTTGACTATTGGGCTTCCTTTTTCAGTTGGCAGCCCTCACAGACTTCCAGCAGCACAGTAACAGCGAGCACCAAGGCCTGTGTCCGTCTGGGCAGGACGCTGTTGAGCGCCAGTGACTGCAGGATCACCCAGTTGCAATACAGGTCCTGAAAGATGTTCTCTATTTGGCCTCACAATTTGATTCCATATTCAGTCATCTAATGATGAGATTGGTAACAGCATAACAATTTATGTTAGTAGCTGTGCACAGATATAACAAAAATATCATCAATAATAACAATATTAATGATATCAATATTATTATGAATAATAACATAATAAATTGAATTTACCAAAAAACCGGGCGGGGGGGGGGAAGATCAAATATCAAGAGGATTCCCTGCCTCTGTTTATATCAGTTCCTCTGAACCAGTCAACAGTCCATTAATATCTCATACACATATAGATACATAGATATAGATATCTCACCTTGTGGGCTTTAGGTCCGAATCTTCAAAGGCAACCAAAAATACCCCCAGAGGACAATAAACCAACCTAGAGAGACCTCTAAGGCAACAAAGGATGCCAAGAGACATCAAAATGCGTTAGATGAGCATATCTTAAATTTTTAAAAAATTAATAAATGCATGAGGGAGGTTGAACAGAAGTCTCAGTCCGCTTTGCCAGCCAGGCTGGTCCCAGTTCCAGAGTGCTCGCTTCAGCAGCACATATACTAAAATTGGAATGATACAGAGAAGATTAGCACGGCCCCTGCGCAAGGATGACATGCAAATTTGTGAAGTGTTCCATATTTCACTTTGCCTCCATCCCTGGGTCTCTCAGCGCCATCCAGGAGAGCCTCAGAGAGACCGGTTCAACCCAGCCCTTCAGCAGCGCTACTTGCCTGACAGACAGTTGTGGGACTACACCAGAATTCCTCCTCCCAGAGGATATCCCTGACAAATTGAAGGCCTGGAAGGGACATGGCCACTTGAAGAGGCATCGCAGCCGGGGCACAGTAGAAGTTGATGGCTAGGCAGCCTCCACAATCTGACCTCGACTCTCATTCGATTTAGTTACTGTGCAGAATAGACCTTCGTTAACAGCAGGTACCTCCTTCAGGGAAGTATTATATAATCCAGTTACACATTCACAGGATGCACAGGATGAGGGAGAACTAGAGACCAGATGGAGCAGGTTGAGGAAGGGTCTACTCACAACAGTGACCAAAATCTGTCAGAGGCGGATCCCCTAAAAAAGGGGGGGCATGTCAGACATTGAAGGCATTAAGCCAGACCACCGACCTTCAGGTCTGTTTCGCCCTCAAGACTTTTTTCAAGTCTCTGTTGTTTAAAAAACAACAACTTCCTGCCTTGATATTCCATTTCCCCTCGGCCCAACAGTCGTTACTATAAGGGGTGTGTGTGTGTGTCAGATGATTTAATCTTCTCCCAACCAATAATGTAAGAGGAAGTCATAACTGTCCCACAGAGGTTCTTGGACCTCGTCCAGAAACAAGGGGTCTCTTCAGTGGCGTATACCCCTCTTACAGGGTATGATAGCAAATTTTTAACTTGGTTTTCTCATTCTGCTAAATTTCTCATCACCACGAGAGTAGATAAAACAATAATGGCAATTCTCCTCCTCCTCTGCAATTCCAACGGAAGCAGAAGAGGCTCTCAAGTCAAAGGATATACAGGGCCGAGTTGTCCCCATGTATGTTGATCTGATGTGAGGGCCATAAGAATGGAGCCGGCCTCATCCCCCCCCCCCTTTTACTAGATTGTCCATCATCTGAGGGAGATTATCTCAAATTCCACTATCAGGACACACAAGGACGCTGCAAAACTCTATTAAATTATCTGCTCAAGCCAGGGCATCTCAGGTTACTCCTTGCCTACTGTTATGGCTCAGGCATTGGCAAGCAGATATCACACAACTAATGGAAGCTTGTTTCCTCCCCAATATAGGGAGATAATTTGGTGGGTGGTGCCCCTGACCTATCTCTGATAGAGACTAGAAGCAGAAAATAAGTTCCTCTCTTTTCCTAGACCCCAAAATAGTCCTTCCCAGCTTTTTGAAGGGTTCCTTCGTTCCCTCTACCAGGGACTTTTTCTTCTCCAGACTCCAGGGACCGTCTGGACACATGAATCACCAACAGTCAGATAGTTTCCGATCTGGAGATAGTTACTGAAGGGGAGGGCAGAGCCAAAGAATCTCTTGAGGAACATGAAATAGGCACAACATAGGCCTCACGACGGTGCCCCTATTGGTGGAAGGCTCAAGCCTTTGACGGAGAGATGGGATGCCTCTACCTGGGTTAGAGATATCAGAAGATTAGGCCTGGCTACAGAATTTCCATCCTCTCCCCGGAACCTTTGCATTCCTGGCCTTCTCTCCAGGGATCCTGTTAAAGGGAGCATGATGGAGACAGCTATTGTTCATTTATTGGAGATCCAGGCAACCGACCCGTGGCACCAGATCAGCAGGGGCAATTTTAGTTTTACAAATGACTTGATCGATCCATAGTTCATCGGAGGCTTAAGACAAGTATACTGAACTCCATATTTCTGAGCTTCAGAAGGGGTGATTTTCTACCCTCCGTTGACTTAATGGAGGCCCATCCCCACATTCCAATTAGATCCTCACATAGCAAACCTCTTAGTTTTTGTTGTAATACTCAACGTTTTGAATACATTGCACTGTCCTTTGAGTTGTCATCTGCCCAAGGTTCTTACGAAGGTTCTGATGGCTCTGGCTATCCATCTCAGGGGAACACCTGTTAGATGGCAGGGTTATTTATATGACATTTCATTATTATCTTGTTCATATCAACAGGCAAAGGGGAGGCCTTAGCATCAGTCATCACTAGGAGAGACTTGCAGTCTATCTCTCATCTCCCACACATAATCTTACAGCCTCCTGTAGTGCATTGATATCACACGTGGGACCTCAACAAGGTCCTTGCCACAATCAAGAAAACTCCCTTTGAGCCCACGTAGACCATGCGTCTCCATTCCTAACGTACAAGGTGGTTCTCTTGGTTGCCATGACATCGGCCAGTTACATCTTGGATCTAGTAGTCTTGCCAGTTAGACAGGAGCTCTGTATTTTTCACACAGACAAAGTGGTCCTTAGTCCAGATCCATCTTTCACCCATAGATAATTTTGGGTTTCCACAAACCATAGGAACTGACACTCCCGTACATTTGTCTGAAACCAGCATGAAATCTGGCACGACAATGCCACAATCTAGATGCAAGGCGAACTTTCTGCATATATTTCAACTGCACCGATGTGTGTTGGGAAACGAAGATTCTCTTTGTTTCTTTTCAACCACCCACCGTTGGGTGCAAGACCCCTTCCTCAATGACCAGTAAGTGGCTGACAGCACAATTCCCAAGTCCTATGAGACACAATTCTCTTCCTGTACCCAGGGGCATTACTGCTCATTCGACCTGGAGCGCTGCGATGTTGACAACATGGGCCACAAGCACCAATAGCAAAAATGTACAAGGCGACAACATGGGCCTCCCCATCGCCTTTTATTTAGAAACTATTAGAATGGTGTCTTCGCCTCTACGGAGGCTGCCTTTGATAGGAGAGTGTTACAAAAGGGTCCATAGGGACCAAGAAAAAGGGGAATCCAAACCCAACGGAAGCCCTCCCATAGGACATGCCAAGCTTTGGTGTGACCCAAACAATGGATGCTCTGAACAGCTCATGGGGAGAAGGGGTGTTGGTACTTACCTGATACGCCCTTTCTCTGTGAGCCGTGAAGAGCATCCATCCCCGCCCTTATTCGTCTGGTGGGATGCTATTCCAGCCAAGTATTAGAAAGGGTGAAGGAGAAGAAATATTTCATCACTTCGACTTCGCCAAAACTGGGGACGCTGGGGAGGAGTCCCGTGGAGGAGGAGGGGGGTCCTCCCAGTTAAAGCCCAGCCTATCAAACGAGCGACAGAAGCATCATCCCCCCCCCAAACAATGGATGCTCTGAACAGCTCACAGAGAAAAGGGCGTGTCAAGTAAGTCCCAACGCCCCTTCTGTGGCCAAGCAAGAAAGCGATGTCAGTTTTGCGATTTTTCTTGCCACAGTTGTTAAGCGAATCGCTGCCCTTGTTAAGCAAACCTGGCATCCCCCGGTTGACTTTTTCCTCATCAGAAGGTCGCAAAAGGGGGGTGGAAATCACATGATTCCGGGATGCCGCAGCGGTCATCAGGATGAATCAAAGTTGGCGAGAGTCTGAATTTGGATCGCATGATTATGGGGATACTGCAACGGTCATGTGGAAAAACAGTCAAAGAAGGGGTGGTATTCTACTGGTTCGGACCGGTTCTATATAACCGGTTGTTACGATTCTGTGCAGTTCTGGAGAACCAGCAAATTGTGGCCCTGGCTGGTCCCTCCCCTCCCCTCCCTGCCCAGCCCTCCCCTCCCCGCCCAGTCAGTCCTTATCATGCATGCGCAACATCGCTGACTGCATTTTCCCCGCCCAGTCAGTCCTTAAGATATTTTTCCCCTGCCGACGATCAGCTGTTCTGATGATCAGCCGTGCCAGGATCCCCCTCGCTATCTTACTCCTTCACCCAGGAGGCCTCCCTGGGGTCCTGGAAGGCAAAAAATGCAGGGGGGGTGAGGGGGGGCCTCCATTTTTTGCCTTCCTGGGCCCCAAGGAGGCCTTTTTGCAGCAAAAATGCCCCTCCTGGAGGCTTCCCTAAGGCTCAGAAGGCCCAAAACATTGGGGTGAGGGGTTGGCTACAAAAAAAAAAAACACCCCAAAACCCACAGCTACCCAGTCACATGGTCATGCTCACCTAACCACGCCCACCCAGCCATGCCCACAGAACCGGTTGTTAAAAAGAAAATTTTGAATCCCACCCCTGGGTCAAAGTCACTTTTTTCAGTGACTTTTCAATTGCAAGAACGGTGTAACCGTTTGATTGGTCGCGAAATAAACCGTTGTAAGTCAAGGACCACCTGTACTGTTATAAGTTGAAACTGTTAAGTAGAGGACTACTCTGTAAATGGAATAAGCATTTTCTAACCTCAACCAGTCCCAAAGGTGTTTTTTTTTTTTTCCCAAGAGGCAACTGGACTTTCTGGTGGTGGTTTTGTCTTTTGAAGATATTTTGCTTCTCATCCAAGAAGCTTTTTCAGCTCTGATAGGCTGGTTGGGAAAGGAAGGATTTATACTCTTTGCAGACAGCTGGTCATTGGCATCCTTTTTAGAGAGTTGTTGAGGCCACCTGGAGGTTTATCCATGTCCTCAGGGTCTCCTGAGGAGTGCAGATCGGCGTGGAGCTTTCTTGGAATTATTGAGAGGTCTGCATTAGAGTAGGCTTCATACTCCTTTGCACCACTCAGGTGACCCTGAGGACATGGATAAACCTCCAAGTGGCCTCAACGGCTCTCTAAAAAGGATGCAAATTGTTAAGCCTGGTTCCCCCAACCAGGGTTAGGGAGACAAGCTAAACAGAATGTGCAGCGTTAGTCAGATAGGCACACAGATAAATGAGTGAGATAAGTTTGTATGTTTATTAACATACAGTAAAAATAACAGATACGCTCGTGCTATCAAAAATATAGTTTATTCCATTATGAGTTCATAGCATAGTCAAAATAACAGTCCAATAGTCATGTATCATTTAGTCAGTCCATTCAGGGATATTCAGTTAGCAAAGTCCATGCAGAATATCCTATGTCAGTTCACTTACAAATCAGTCCTTTGTTTCTCTCCCGTTCGAGCAATGCAGTCTTGATTCCAAGCAGTAATCAGGGATCATCAAAGCCAGAGAGAGAGCAAGCTGCAGTCTTGCTTCTTTTAAAGTGCTTTCACAACCACTCCCTTAATTACTTTCCCATAGTTAAAGTTGCAGACACTTTAACTAACAAACTATGATTACTTAGTTATTATTTTACCTAAACCAGTTAGGGTAAACAATGTTATCCCTAACACAAATGACCAACTGTCTGCAAAGAACATAAATCCTTCCCTTGCCCACTATGCTCAGAGTCCAATAGCAATAGCACTTAGACTTATATGCCGTTTTACAATGCTTTTACAGCCCTCTCTAAGTGGTTTACAGAGCCAGCCTATTGCCCTCCTCCCCAACAATTTTGGGTCCTCATTTTACCCACCTTGGAGGGATGGAAGGCTGTGTCCACCTTGAGCCTCGTGGGATTTGAACTGCCAAATTGCAGGCACCGACAAGTCAGCAGAAGCAGGCCTGCAATATTGCACTCTAACCACTGCGCCACCAAAGCTCATGAGAAGCGAAACGTCTTCAAAGGAAAAAAAAAAGCACAATCAGTGAAAAGTTGGAAATGTGACCAGATGCCTGGAACATACTACCATATGTGGTGGACATGTACAGAAGCTAAAAGATATTGGACTAAAATAAACACAAGGTTGGAAAAGATGATAAAACAACACACAGATTTAAAAACCAGAGATATTCTTATTGGGGATTTTACCCGAAAACTATAGTAAAGAAAAAAACATACTTAATCATACATATATTAACAGCAACTAGAATTGTATTTACTGAAAACTGGGAAAATGAAAAGATTCCGATAGAGGAAGAGGTGATTATGAAAATATTGGAAAGTGCAGAAATGAGTAGATTAACATTGGCAATTAAAGAACAAGAAGAAGCGGACTATTATGTGATATGAGATTTATTTTATAAATGGTTGGAAAATAAAGTAGGAAGTTGAATGATATTCTGAATGTAATCCTAGTAAATGTATACATAATATAAATACTTGTACAAGTAAAACAATCTGGATAGGTATATTCAATTTGTTGAATACTTGCAAATATGACTATCAATATAGAAGCTATGATAAAAGAAATGATGTTAAGAATATAGAGATTGATATAAAATAGGGTATGAGAATATTAAATAATTAAAACAATATGTATTAATATCAAATGATGTAACAAAATAATAGCCAAGTGAAATTATTGTCTTGTTTGTTTCAAAATGTAAAACTCCCTGGAACCACACCGTTCACACAATGATGTGTTTATAAAAATTTAAAAAATTGTAAAAAAAAAATAAATACTTGCGCACAAGATATATGTACCCAGTCCACACACACTGTGTAACCGAAAGGTGGATTTATTTTAAAATAAAATTTTAATAAAGTTAAATAAATAAATATTTAAATAAACCAGTCACTATAAATAAATCAATAAAAATTTAAATAAATAAATTGTTAAGTAAATTTAAATCAAGTTGGGAAACGCTTTTCTAAAGCCAGGGATGTTGGAGAAGACCTCTGCTTGGTGAAGGCCACCAGAAGGAGGACCAGATGTTCATGGAGATCTCTCCACAGAAGGTGGACCTGGGCTCTCATTCTCTTTGGTCTTGCCTTGAGAGGCCTCCCTCTGCCCTTAACGGCCATTCCTGTCCTTCCTTTCCTTCATAGGAGTTTGCGGTCCCGGATTTCCGCACGTCCCACTTAGAAGTCGGCCAGGGTAGCCAACTTCTGCAGCAGCAGCAGCAGCAGCTCCGCCGTCGGCCCTCTTTGCTTTCCGAATTTCATCCTGGCTCAGACCGGTAAGCTTTGGTGTTTCCTCTGCGGCTATTGGTATTATTATTATTATTATTATTATTATTATTATTATTATTATTATTATTATTATTATTATTATTTTAGATGAGCTCCGAGTCTGTTCTTGTTTCAGGCAAGGTGCAGGGTGAGGTGTGATTCAAGAGGGTGGTGTTAGCATTGGGGGTGGGTTTATCCTTGGGCGAGCCCATCTTATTAGTGGCAGCTTTTTGTGGGGTCCTGGATGCTTCCCTGAGCTTGGTAATTTTGTGGCCCAACTAGGTAATATCAGTGCTAGAAGGGAGGAGTGGTTTGCGAGGAGAAAGGGAAGAGGGGGAGTAGGAGGAGAGGGAAGAGGATTATGGGGTCCCTGGTGCTCTCTGAGTTTGGTGGTTTTCCTGCAGCGGTTTCATTATCCAACTAGGTGACATCGTCAGGTCTAGAAGGCAATGAGTGTGAGGAGGAGGAGGAGGAGGAATGTGGGCCCCTGGTGGTCTCAGTTTGGTGGTTTTCCTGCAGCTGTTTCATGACCCAACTAGGTAACTTCATCAGGGCTAGAATGGAGTGCAGTTTGCTCTCTGTTTCTATATCTATATCTATATATCTATATCTATATATCTATATCTATATCTATATCTATATCTATATCTATATCTATATATCTATATCTATATCTATATCTATATCTATATCTATATCTATATCTATATCTATATCTATATCTATATCTATATTGGCTACAATAAACGACAACCTCATTTCCAAGGATAAAAATAACATCTTCATGAACATGACAGGACATGCTATGGTAAGTAAATCCCTTCTTACACTGATGATGTTACTTAGTTTATTAATTAAATTAAATGCCTGCAAGAAAACCACCAAGTTCTGAGAGCATCAAGGACCTCAAAGTCGTCTTCTTCTTCTTCTTCCTCCTCCTCCTCCTCCTCCTCCTCCTCCTCCTCCTCCTCCTCCTCCTCCCTCCTCCTCCCCCTTCTCCTCCTCCTCCTCCTCCTCTCCATAAACCCCACTCCCTTCTAGCATTGGTGATGTTCCCTAGCTGGATAAAGAAATGTCTGCAAGGAAACCACCTGGCTCAGAGAGAACCAAGACAACCTCCTGCTCCTCCTCTAGCACTGAAGATATTCCCTAGTTGGGTCGTGAAATGTTCGCAAGAAAACCCTCCAAACTCAGAGCACCAAGGACCCTAAAGTTCTCCTCCTCCTCCTCCTCCTCCTCCTCCTCCTCCTCCTCCTCCTCCTCCTCCTCCTCCTCCTCCTCCTCCTCCTCCTCCTCCTCCTCCTCCTCCTCCTCCTCCTCCTCCTCCTCCTCCTCCTCCTCCTCCTCCTCCTCCTCCTCCCTGCAAGCCTCCTTCCCTTCTAACACTGATTATGTTACCTAGTTGGGTAAAGAAATGTTTGCAAGGAAACCACCAAGTTCAGAGAGCATCAAGGACCACCACAGTTGTCCTCCTTCTCCTCCTCCTGTCCCCCCTATTTCATCTCTTCCTAAACCCCCTTCCCTACTAGCATTGATGATGTTGGGTAATAAACCATCTGCGAGAAAACAACCAAACTCATAGAGCCCCCAAGAGACCCCCACGATTCAACCCTGAGCTATAAATATTCTCTTCTATCCATTGCAATTTTTTTGGTTTGTTCGTTTAAATTTTTCTTGGGTGGCTTAGGGAGACCTCGGATCAGGGCAGCTCTGGCTGTTTTTTTCCCCTCTCCCCAGCTCCGAGCTTCTTCCTCACTCTCCCCTCTTCACCTTCCTATTCTTCCTCCAGGCCTCAGGAGAGGAGATCGGGCTACGAGTCCCAGTTCCACGCTGGCCCTTCCCAAGCCGACCACGATGCGCTGGACTCCAAGCGGCCACGCCTGGACCAGGTTTCGGACTCTCATTACCAGCGGGTCAGTGCCACTGCGGTCCTGCCCTTGGCCCACCAGCTCCAGGAAGGGCTGCGCTCATCGGACCTGAAGAAGGTAAGGCCAGACCCTGGTGGGGCAGAGATTTTTTGGGCAGCCAATCAAGGGGTAATACACAGGGGTGGGATTCTACCAGTTTGCACCTATTCTCTAGAACCGGTTGTTAACATTCTAAGCAGTTTGGAGAACCGGTTGTTGGAAGAAATTACAGGGCTAATCCTGTAAGGAAGGCAGGAAGGAAACATTCTGGTGTTGCTTACAGAAACTGCCTCTCCCTTATTACATTCTTGTCAGGACTAGACTTCCTGTCTCAGGAACTTCTCTGAAGTTTTTTTCCCCCTCCTTTGCTGGTCCTTTGCTTGTGTGGAGTGACCATTCAAAGTTACAATGGCACTGAAAAAAGTGACTTATGACTGTTTTTCACACTTACAACTGTTGCAGCATCCCCACAGTCGTGAGAGGCCAGGTGAGGAGATGTATGCCTCGATGTGAGTGATGTTGATTTGGCCACGCCCAGCCAATAACATGACCATCAAGCCATGTCCACCCAGTCACATGACCACCAAGCCACGCCCACCAACCAAGCCACGCCCACAGAACCAGTTGTTAAAAAATTTGAATCCCATTCCTGGTAATACAGGTAGTCCTCGACTTACGACCGTAATTGGGACCATCGCGCAGCGAGGCAATTGTTAAGTGAGTTTTCCCCCCTTTTTACAACCTTTCTGGCCATAGTGGTTAAGTGAATCACTGCAGCTGTTAAATTAGCCACACAGCCGTTAAGCGAATCGGGCTTCCCAGTCGACTTCGGTTAGCCTGTCACAGTGGGATACACGGCTTACTGGAAGCTAATAAAAGCCATTTATGCTCAAGTTTTTTTTTCCAGGCGCATCGACTGGGTGTGATTAAAAAGAAATATCAATCCCTTGGTGGTGTGAACTCAGTTCTATCTGTTTTTCTCACACGCATGTAAGGCTAGTCTAGAGCAGGGGTCTCCAACCTTGCTAACTTTAAGAGTTGTGGACTTCAACTCCCAGAATTCCTCACCCAGCGAAGCTGGTGAGGAATTCTGGGAGTTGAAGTCCACAACTCTTAAAGTTGCTAAAGTTGGAAACCCATGTCTAGAGAACAGAAGGACTAGGAATAGAATAGAATAGAACGTAGAAGAGAATAGAATAGAATAGAATGTAGAATAAAAGAGAAGAGAATATAGAATATAAGAGAATGTAGAAGAGAAAATATAATGTAGAAGAGAAGAGAATGTAGAATAGAATAGAATAGAATATAGAATAGAAGGGAATAGAATAGAATAGAATATAGAATAAAAGGGAATAGAATAAAATAGAATATAGAATAGAAGCGAATAGAATAGAATAGAATGTAGAATAGAATAGAATGTAGAAGAGAAGAGAATGTAGAACAGAATAGAATATAGAAGAGAATAGAAGAGAATGTAGAAGAGAAGAGAATGTAGAATAGAATAGAATAGAATGTAGATTAGAAGAGAATAGAATGTAGAAGAGAATTAAATGTAGAAAAGAATATAGAATAGAAGCGAATAGAATAGAATAGAATGTAGAATAGAATAGAATGTAGAAGAGAGAAGAATGTAGAACAGAATAGAATATAGAAGAGAATAGAAGAGAATGTAGAAGAGAAGAGGATGTAGAATAGAATAGAATAGAATGTAGATTAGAAGAGAATAGAATAGAATAGAATGTAGAAGAGAATTAAATGTAGAATAGAAAATAGAATAGAATGTAGAATAGAATAGAATAGAATGTAGAATAGAATAGAATGTAGAAGAGAAAAGAATGTAGAATAGAATAGAATAGAATAGAATAGAAAAGAATAGAATGTAAAAGAGAAGAGAATGTAGAACAGAATAGAATATAGAAGAGAAGAGAATGTAGAAGAGAAGAGAATGTAGAATAGAATAGAATAGAATGTAGATTAGAATAGAATAGAATAGAATAGAATGTAGAAGAGAATTAAATGTAGAATAGAATATAGAATAGAAGCGAATAGAATAGAATAGAATGTAGAATAGAATAGAATGTAGAAGAGAAGAGAAGAGAATGTAGAAGAGAATAGAATAGAATGTAGATTAGAAGAGAATAGAATAGAATAGAATGTAGAAGAGAATTAAATGTAGAATAGAATATAGAATAGAAGCGAATAGAATAGAATAGAATGTAGAATAGAATAGAATGTAGAAGAGAAAAGAATGTAGAATAGAATAGAATAGAATAGAAAAGAATAGAATGTAAAAGAGAAGAGAATGTAGAACAGAATAGAATATAGAAGAGAATAGAAGAGAATGTAGAAGAGAAGAGAATGTAGAATAGAATAGAATAGAATGTAGATTAGAAGAGAATAGAATAGAATAGAATGTAGAAGAGAATTAAATGTAGAATAGAATATAGAATAGAAGCGAATAGAATAGAATGTAGAATAGAATAGAATGTAGAAGAGAAGAGAAGAGAATGTAGAAGAGAATAGAATAGAATGTAGATTAGAAGAGAATAGAATAGAATAGAATGTAGAAGAGAATTAAATGTAGAATAGAATATAGAATAGAAGCGAATAGAATAGAATAGAATGTAGAATAGAATAGAATGTAGAAGAGAAAAGAATGTAGAATAGAATAGAATATAGAAGCGAATAGAATAGAAGAGAATAGAGAAGAGAATGTAGAATAGAATAGAATGTAGAAGAGAAAAGAATATAGAAGAGAAAAGAATGTAGAACAGAATAGAATATAGAAGAGAATAGAAGAGAATGTAGAAGAGAAGAGAATGTAGAATAGAATAGAATAGAATGTAGATTAGAAGAGAATAGAATAGAATAGAATGTAGAAGAGAATTAAATGTAGAATAGAATATAGAATAGAAGCGAATAGAATAGAATAGAATGTAGAATAGAATAGAATGTAGAAGAGAGAAGAATGTAGAACAGAATAGAATATAGAAGAGAATAGAAGAGAATGTAGAAGAGAAGAGAATGTAGAATAGAATAGAATAGAATGTAGATTAGAAGAGAATAGAATAGAATAGAATGTAGAAGAGAATTAAATGTAGAATAGAAAATAGAATAGAATGTAGAATAGAATAGAATAGAATGTAGAATAGAATAGAATGTAGAAGAGAAAAGAATGTAGAATAGAATAGAATAGAATAGAAAAGAATAGAATGTAAAAGAGAAGAGAATGTAGAACAGAATAGAATATAGAAGAGAAGAGAAGAGAATGTAGAAGAGAAGAGAATGTAGAATAGAATAGAATAGAATGTAGATTAGAATAGAATAGAATAGAATAGAATGTAGAAGAGAATTAAATGTAGAATAGAATATAGAATAGAAGCGAATAGAATAGAATAGAATGTAGAATAGAATAGAATGTAGAAGAGAAGAGAAGAGAATGTAGAAGAGAATAGAATAGAATGTAGATTAGAAGAGAATAGAAGAGAAGAGAATGTAGAAGAGAATTAAATGTAGAATAGAATATAGAATAGAAGCGAATAGAATAGAATGTAGAAGAGAAGAGAATGTAGAATAGAATAGAATGTAGAAGCGAATAGAAAATAGAATAGAATGTAGAATAGAAGAGAATAAAATGTAGAATAGAAGAGAATGTAGAAGAGGAGAATGTAGAGTAGAATAGAATATAAGCAAGTATAATTAGAATAGAATAGAATAGAATAGAGGAGAGAATGTAGAATAGAATAGAATTCTTTATTGGCCAAGGGTGATTGGACACAGATGGAATTTGTCTTTGTGCAAATGCTCTCAGTGTACATAAAATAAAAGATATTTGTTTTCTTAAGAAAAAGAAAAGATACATTCATCAAGGGTCAAGAATTATCAGGTACAACACTTAATAATAGTCATAGGTTACAATAGAATAGAAGGATATAGGAATTGAATTTAAATAGGATGGGGTGGTGTAGAGTTGTAATTGCAGGAATGTTCCAATCTCGGATGGCAAACCTCAGATAAAGAATGTTTCCAAGCAAATACAACTCAGGTAAACAAAGTCACTAATCTAAAGGAGGATTAGAGAGAGGAAGTAAACGTATGTTAGACTTTAACTAGAGATAATTAATTGTATGGATTACTGTGCTAAACAGTAACGAAAGTTAAGCAGTAACCAAAGTTAACCAGTGATGGAGGATAACTAAAAATGTGTATAAATGCAAGACTAGACTCCAATAAAGATCATCACAATTCAGTTGTTTGATCAAACAACTCAACTGCCTCGTCATTACAACAAGTGGCGCATGAACAGGGACCCTCTTCGTCCGGCAAGGATTTGGTGCACCTTCCACCCTTTGTGGTTTCTGTAAGTATGGGGTCTTCACTTTCTGAGGAACAAAGAAAGCATGTAGATGAATTAGGCTATTTGTTGAAGAAAAATAATACCGAGGTAACACAGAGAAATCTCTTAAGGCTGGTCCAGGAGATTGCAGCTCAGTGCTTGTGGTACCCAGAAAAGGGGTCTTTAAAATTAACTGATTGGAAACATTCTTTATCTGAGGTTTGCCATCCGAGATTGGAACATTCCTGCAATTACAACTCTACAGGATGGGAAGGGATATGGAATATAGATATAGAATATAGAACGGGATATAGAATAGAATAGAAATTAGAATAGTAGAATAGAATAGAAATTAGAATAGAATAGAAATAGAATAGAATAGAGTAGAATTCTTTATTCGCCAAGTGTGATTGAACACACAGGGGATTTGTCTTTGGTGCATAAGTTCTCCAGCGTACATAAAAGAAAAGATACATTTGTAAAGAGTCAAAAGATACAACACTTAGTAAGAATAATAGGGTACAATAAGCAATCAAATCAGACTAGGATAATAAATTGTAAGGATACAAGAGACAAAGTTACAGTCATACATAAAGTTACAGTCATACAGTCACAAGTGGGAAGGGATGGGCGATAAGGAGTGATGAGAAGATTAACAGTAATAATAGTGCAGACTTAGTAAATAGTTGGACAGTGTTGAGGGAATTGTTTGTTTAGCCCAGTGATGGCGTTCGGGAAAAAACTTCCCTTGTGTCTAGTTGTTTTGTTGTGCAGTGCTCTATAACACCGTTTTGAGGGTGGGAGTTGAAACACTTTATGTCCAGGATGTGTGAGGGGTGTGTAGATATTTTCCCAGCTTTCTTTTGGACTCGTGCAGGATACAGGTCCTCCATGGTAGTAATTGTTTTTTCTGCAGTCCTAATTCCTCTCTGGAGTCCGTGTCTGTCCTGTTGGGTTGCAGAACCAAAGCAGACAGTGATAGAGGTGCAGATGACAGACTCCATCCTTCCTCTGTAGAACTGGATCAGCAGCTCCTTTTGGGCAGTTTGAGCTTTCTGAGTTGGTGCAGGAAGAACCTTCTTTGTTGTGCTTTTTTGATGACGTTTTTGATGTTAGAGGGAGACATGATAGCAGTATTCTAATATTTGATGGGCTGCCCCAAAGAAGGCAGGATGAGGTGCCAGTGGGGACACGCAGCCTGCTTTTGCCGCCAGAGGCACCGTGGGCCAGTCCCTTGATATTTCCAGGCTGGCCCCATGGGCCGGATTTAAGCACCCCGCGGACCAGCCTGTGGGCCTTCAGTTTGACACCCCTGGTATAGGATCTCCTGGCTGGGGAATTCTGGGAGTTGAAGTTGGGACAAGAAGCAACGGAAGGAAACTAACCCAGGAGAGAAACAACCTGGAATTGAGGAAAAACTTTCTAACAGTGAGGACAATTAACCAGGGGAACTACTTGCCACCAGAAGATGTGGCTGCTCCATCACTGGAGGTTTTCAAGAGGAGATTGGACAGCCATTTCTCCAGAATGATATAGGACAGTGGTGGTGAATCTTTTGGGCATCGAGTGCCGAAATGGGAGCGTGCGTGTACCGCAAACCAGAAGAGCACCTCCCTGGCGCGCCATGCAGGAGCGCCGGAAAACGGAAGCTCAGCTTCCCGGTGCATGCATGCGCGCCAGCCACTTGGTCTTCTGGTTTATAACACACATGCTCATGGGAAGACCAGTTTGCTACTGCATGCATGCGCACCGGGGAGTGGGATTCAAATTTTTTAATAACCCGTTCTGTGGGCGTGGCTTCGGTGGATGGGCGTGGCTTGGTGGTCATGTGACTGGGTGGACGTGTCTTGGTGGTCATGTGATTGGCTGGGCGTGGCCAACTCAGTATCACTCACATTGAGGCACTCATCTCCTCGCCTGGCCTTTCATGACTGTGGGGATGCTGCAGCAGTCGTAAGTATGAAAAACGGTCATAAGTCACTTTTTTGTAACTTTGAATGGTCCCTCCACACAAGCAAAGTATCAGCAAAGGAGGGAAAAAGAAACTCCAGAGACGTTCCTGAGACAGGAAGTCTAGTCCTGCCAAGAATGTAATAAGGGTTAACGGAAAAGCAGTTTCTATAAGCAACACCAGAATGTTTCCTTCCTGCCTTCCTTACAGGATTAGCCCAGTAATTTCTTCTAACAACCGGTTCTCCGAACTGCTTAGAAGGTTAACAACCGGTTCTGGAGAACAGGTGCAAACTGGTAAAATCCCACCCCTGCTCCCACACATGCAAAGGCCAGCTGGCCAGCATGCATGTGCGCATGAACACCAGCTGGCTGGCGTGCGCATGCGCATTGGGGAAGCTGCTCTTCTGGTTTCCAGTGCTCTTGTGCACGTGAAGACCAGCTGGCCGGAACCCGGAAGAGCAACGGGTGACGCCTGGCATGCCTGGAGAGATGGCTCTGCATGCCACTTCCAGCATGCGTGCCATAGGTTCACCATCACAGGTAGAAGATCTCCTGCTTGAGCAGGGGGTGAAACTAGAAGACCTCCAAGGTCCCTTCCAGCTCTATTCTGACTTAAACTCCCAGAATTCCCCAGCCACAAACCACCCTTGCTGAGAATTCTGGCATTGGGAGACCCTGGATGGGAGAAGGTTCTATATTTGCTGGCTGACTTCAGGTCAAGTTTAAAAGTCCTGGTGGGTGATTAATGTTTAACTTGTGTTTTCCGAGCAAAGGTTGAGGGGCAGCAGGGCTGGTTTTTGTCCTTTATTGATACCTGGCCTCACCTTCTGGCCCACTGCCAGTTCTCCCTGCTCTTATCTGCTCCTGGGGCTGCTTTTTGTGAGCCAGGTGGGCATGTGGCATGGACGGGCATTGAAATAATAAAGAACCTTTCCTGGGGACATCAGAGCCATACTTGGAGAGCCAGTTTGGTCTAGTGGTTAAGGCAAGGCACCAGGCTAGAGACCGGGAGATGGTGAATTCTAGTCCCACCTTAGGCACGAAAGCCATCTGGGTGACTTTGGGTCAATCCCCAGGAGACAGTGAGTTCTAGTCCTGCCTTAGGCCTAAAGGCCAGCTGAGTGACTTTGGGTCAATCCCCAGGAGAGAGTGAATTCTAGTCTAGTTCTATACCTTAGCCATGAAATCAGTTGGGTGACTTTTGGGCCAATCACCAGGAGACAGTGAGTTCTAGTCCTGCCTTAGGCCTAAAGGCCAGCTGAGTGACTTTGGGTCAATCCCCAGGAGACAGTGAATTCTAGTCTAGTTCTATACCTTAGCCATGAAAGTCAGCTGGGTGACTTTTGCGCCAATCACCAGGAGACAGTGAGTTCTAGTCCTGCCTTAGGCCTAAAGGCCAGCTGAGTGACTTTGGGTCAATCCCCAGGAGATGGGGAGTTCTAGTCCTGCCTTAGCCATGAAAACCAGCTGGATGACTGAGTCAATCATCAGGAGACAGTGAATTCTAGTCTAGTTCTATGCCTTAGCTCTGAAGGCCAGCTGGGTGACCTTGGGCCAATCACTCCTAGCCCAACCTACCTTAAAGGGTTGTTGTGGCGAGAATAAGAAGGAATATTGTATGTGTTCACTGTCATACTTATAAAAAAGGGGATAAAAATAGATAAAATAAAAATAAATATATCTATTTTGGAAATGCAGACTGCTCACTAAATAAAGAGCCATTTAGTGACTGTTTGATCTTAGAATGGCACTGCCTATGGAGATTGTCTGTCATCCAAGTCATGGTTATCCCAAGGTGCTTTTTCCAGAGGCAACTGGACATTCTTGTTTTTCTTTGAAGACGTTTCGCTTCTCATCCACAAAGCTTCTTCAACTCTGACTGGATGACGGCTGGCCGTTTGCATCCTTTTATAGAGAGCTGTTGAGGCCACTTGGAGGTTTATCCGAGTGGTGCAAATGGCTGTGGCGCCTTCTTGGAAGGACTGTGTTGTAGACTGGAGATAGATGACATCCTACCCCTCCCTTTCTGTTGATAGAGGGGTGTTCAGTTTGGAGATAGATGACCTCTTGGACCCCTCTTTCAAACCAGCGGTCCCCTCTGTTCCAAGGGTGGACTTTGCTGTCTTCAAAAGAGCGGCCTTGGTCTTTCAAATGCAGATTGAAGTGCTGAATCTTGTCCTGATGGCTTCGTTCTCCTACGTTGTGCCGTGCGTTGGTGAAGCGGTTGTTTTGTTTCCCCAATCTGCAGACATCTCCCTGCATTGGACTGCCTCTATATACCACCTTGCTCCATTTCCATCAGGGTGTTTTATCCTTGAGGTGGACAAAGCTTCTCTGCCTTGGTACATTTGTGGGCTTGAAGGGTGCACGTAGGTTGTGTTGGCTGAAGAGCTTTTCCGATATTCCTGCAACACTTTGAACGACAACGTTGCTTCGTTCATGGTTCTCTCCGTTGTCTGTTACGGAGGAGCTCCTATAGGGTCCTTTTTTTTATTTTTTATTTTTTGAGATTTGATGAAGGCCCCCTTGGGATAGCCACACGTTCTGAGGGCTTCCTTGATGTGTTTTCATTCTTTTTTCCCCCCCTCCCATCTTTCCTGATTCGGTGTGGGGTTCAGGTGACTGCCATTTTGAGCTCCCGTGGGTGGTGGGCATCAAAATGTGGTGGGGAATCAAAATCATTCCCTTCCCCAGAGCTGAGGAAGCTTCTTGGACGAGAAGTGAAACGTCTTCAAAGAAAAACCAGAAAGTTTCAAACCAATGGTCCTCTCTGTCCAAAACGGGGACTTTTGCTGTCTTCAAAAACTTTTGTCTTTTAAAGGCAGGTGGACTTTTAAATCTCTTTTAAATCTAGTCCCGATGGGTTTGTTCTCCTATGTTGCGCCATGCATTTGTGAAGTGGCTGTTTTGTTTCCCCAATCTGCACATGGCTCACTGCATTGGACTGCCTAGAACAGTGATGGCGAACCTTTTTGTTGTGGTGTGCACACTGGTACCCACAATGCAATGCGCCCTTTGGAGATTGTGGAGGCTGGCAGCATGCACTGGCAACACCCCTATCCCGTCCCCTTACCTTCACCGCGCATGTGTATGCCTCCCAGTTGATTTTTGGACCGTCTGAGGCCTTTTTCACCCTCCCAGAAGCTTGGGGAAAGCCTTTGGAACCTCAGGAGGCTGAAAAACCGTTTTTGCACTTCCGGGATTTCCAGAAGGCCCATTTTTCAGCCTCCTGGGGCTGCAGAGGCTTCCCTTGAGCCTCTAGGAGGGCGAAAAAGGCCTCAAACAGGCCGAAAAATCAGGTGGGAGATGCACGCATGCGCAGTGCAGGTAAGTTTGGCTGCGTCCCTGCACAAATGGCACTGTGTGCCACCTGTATAGGTTCGCCATTACGGGGCCAATATTCTACATTGCTCAGTTTGTGTCTGGGTGTTTTATCCTTGGGGGAGGGTGGACATTTTATCCTTGGCTGTGGTTGTAAGTTGAGGGGAACCTGTAACTTTATAGCTGGAGTTTCTCTATCATCATCATCATCATCATCATCATGACAATACTGAGTTCACCTTACTCTCTTCTTGTTTTCTCTCTCTCTCCCTCCCTCCCTCCCTCCCTCTCTCCCTCTCCCTCCCTCCCCCCTCTCTCTCTCCCTCTCTCTCTCCCCCACTCTCTCCCCCACTCTCTCTTTCTCTCTCTCTCCCTCCCTCTCTCCTTTTCTCTTTCTCTCTCTCTCCCTCTCTCTCTTTCTCTCTTTCTCCCTCTCTCCCTCTCCCTCCCTCTCCCCCCTCTCTCTCCCCCTCTCTCTCTCTCCCTCCCTCCCTCTCTCTCCCTCCCCCCTCTCTCCCTCCCTCCCTCTCTCACTCTCTCTCTCCCTCCCTCTCCCTCCCTCTTTCCCTCCCTCCCTCTCTCCCTCCCTCTCTCTCTTTCTCTTTCTCACCCCCTCTCTCTCCCTCCCTCTCCCCCCTCTCTCCCTCCCTCTCTCCCTCCCTCCCTCTCTCTCTCTCGCTCCCTCTCTCCCTCCCTCCCTCTCTTTCTCTTTCTCTCTCTCTCTTTCTCACCCCCTCTCTCTCCCTCCCTCTCCCCCCTCTCTCCCTCTCTCTCCCTCCCTCCCTCTCTCCCTCCCTCCTTCTCTCTCTCTCCCTCCCTCCCTCCCTCTCTCTCGCTCCCTCTCTCCCTTCCTCCCTCTTTCCCTCTCTCTCTCTCCCTCCCTCCCTCCCTCCCTCCCTCTCCCCCTCTCTCTCCCTCCCTCTTTCCCTCCCTCCCTCCCTCTCTCTCACTCTGTCCCTCCCTCTCTCTCCCTCCCTCTTTCCCTCTCTCTCTCTCTCCCTCCCTCTCCCCCCTCTCCCCCCCCTCTCTCTCTCGCTCCCTCTCTCCCTCCCTCCCTCTCTCTCTCTCTCTTGCTCCCTCTCTCCCTCCCTCCCTCTCTCCCTCCCTCCCTCCCTCCCTCCCTCTCTCCCTCTTTCCAAACGGCAGGAGCCCATCTTCGGAGGCAAGCATGAAGGCCCTCCGTCGCCCATGTCGAGCCAGTCGTGCGGAGAGGACCAGAACGCCTCTCCTTCCAAGCTGTCGAAGGAAGAGCTCATCCAGAGCATGGATCGGGTCGACCGGGAGATCGCGAAAGTGGAGCAGCAGATCCTCAAACTGAAGAAGAAGCAGGTCAGCCATTTGCGGAGAACGGGAGTACTTGCTTTTAGGTGGTTAAGAAAATCGATATGGCTGCCCAATTCATTCATACTGACTCCGGATGGCTTCACGAAGATTAAAAACCCAGTATAGCTAATCCCACCTTCAGAGAGTGTTCTGACCCAAACCTGGAAACCAACACCAAACAGAGATAAAAGCAAAACCTTTTCATGATTCTTTACGAATTCCGTTCCTTCCCGGTTCAAAGGCTGTTTCAAACTCATTGTCTCTGATAAGAAGGAGCCTTGCCAAGGTGGTGAGAGGCTGCCAAGAAAACCAGATAAAGTTGCCAAGAAATAGTTCAAACACAAAAAATCTCCAAACACCAACCAAGATATTTTGAACGTCCACAAGGCTTGAGTGCAAAAACGACTTTGCTTCCTGCAAAGCACTCCGGTTTCTCAGCTGGCTTTTATCCCTTAAGGGAGGGGCCATGACCGTGCAGCTTTACTCCCGAGTCGCCCGTGTTGCTGCAGCTGCTCTTTCCTTCGAGAAGCCCTGCATGCACATGCACTGGGCCCAGGCTCCTCGGGGGCCTCTTCCTCACTGCTGCCAGCCTCCACAAGCTCCAAAGGCAGCCTTCCACTCCCCGATAGTCCTGGCCCCATCCCTGCCTCATACGCAGGTCCCTCACCTGGGTTCACTCTCTCCGAGACCTCAGCCATGTGCACCTGCTGCTGGTGAACCACAACAGAGAGGAGCTCCATAAGATATTTCCAAATTTATCTCTGCGGGGATGACGTTCCACAGAGAGGAAGCCACCACTGAGAAAGCCCTTTCTCTTGGTCCCATGGACCTCCTTAAGAGGGGAGATCCATAATGACTTATTTCCACAGGGAGAAGGCCCTTCTGTTTGGATTCCAGGCAGTTGCCCTAATTAAATCATGAGCCTCAAAGCCAAGCTTCAAAACCTTCCAAGGATTTATTAGGAGCAAGCATGTCAGCGTGACCTGTATGAAGCCGATTCTGAGACACATAATTCACTGTCACCCTTGACCCCTAGTTTCCACCCTCCAACCCCTCTGGGTGTATCATAATTCACATTCTCCAAGCGAAACACGTCCCTAGCTGAGAGTCAACAATCACTTTCTCCAACTGGGAATTTTTTGAGGGCAGAAATTCCCGTAGCTTAGTTACAATCTTTGCAAGGTAAGAATGGAATGCGCTTCCGGTCCCCAAATGCTGCACTGCTCTTTCAAATTTATTCCTCCCCATCTTCTGTTCATGGCAACTTTGAAACAAGCTGTCATGCCTCTGGTGGAGAGGAGGAACAGACGACAGGGAGTGGAAGGGGGGCTCCGGAGGTTGGGGAGGAGGCTGGGGAAGGGCAGAGGTCGGCTGGGCAGTCAGAGGAGGACCCAGGCCCATCCCCTATCCATCCTAGGGCACGCAGGGAGGAGAGGATAAGGGAGAGATGTGGTCTACTCAGGAGGAGAGGGTCTTGATCTCCTTCATGGGATTCAGGTGTGACAACTGAGTAAGAGTTTGGACCTGCGTACTGGCAAATGCTAAAAAGAAATCGTGTAAATATCTCTAGTTTATGGTTCCTCTCTGAGTTTGGCGTCCTTCCCAGTGTGTGTTCTGTTTGTTATCTACGGACGTCCTCCAGACCTTATCTTGCCTGGTTTGTGTTGCTTTTTTTCCCTCCTTCTTGTAACTGTTTGTGTGGGAGTTTTTTGTCTCCCGTCAAGGATATTTGGAGCTCGGAAGCAAAGTGAAGGAATAAAAGGGGCTTCACCAGGTCTTTGTGACTGTGTTGGTTTTGTATCCCACCCTGGGTCAACACATAAGCATAGAAATGTTTCATGAATTGACACCTTCTTCTCGATCCCATTAGATGGACCTCCTTAAGAGGGAAGATCCATACTATCTTATTTCCACAGGGAGGGAGCCACCACAGAGAAGGCCCTTCCACTTGGTCCCATTTTCAGGGGTCTCCAACCTTGGCTCCTGGAAGCCTGGCGGACTTCAACTCCCAGAATTCCACAGCCAGCTTTGCTGGCTGTGGAACTCTGGGAGTTGAAGTCCGCCAGGCTTCCAGGAGCCAAGGTTGGAGACCCCTGCATTAGATGGATCTCCTTAAAAGAGAAGGTCCACAAGATCTTTCTAATTTTATTTCTGCGGGGATGCTCTTCCACGTGGAGAGAACCACCATGGAGAAGGCCTTCTTCGTGATCCCACCAAATGGACCTCCTGAAGAGAGGAGACCCATAATATCTTACTTCCAATCTTTGCATGGATGACGTGCAACATGGATGAATATGTTTAGGCCTAAGACAGTGCCGTGGGAATTAGATGTTCAGCAGAGCGATGGCACAAGGGGTAAAAAAAAACAAAACCAAACCCATCCCTGCATCTGATTGTTTGGGCATATCACCACCCTACGGCGGGGTCCCAAGGGGAAGACTTGAAACAGGTCATGTCCAGGATGGTGAGGGGTCTGCAATTATTTTCTCAGCCCTCCTTCTGAACCTCCCACGATCTATACCAGGGGTAAGGAACGTTGGCTCTTTTATCACTTACGGACTTCAACTCCCAGAATTCCTGAGTGAGCCATAAAAGGTTCTCCATCCCTGGCCTACTGGTTTTTTCAGTTGTGAGGGAAATCAATTTTTGACTTGAATGGGACTGTTTAATATACAAATGTAGGACATATTTTTATATATATTCTTTGTATGTCCTACATTTGTATATTAAACAGTCCCATTCAAGTCAAAAATTGATTTCCCTCACAACTGAAAAAACCAGTAGGCCAGGGATGGGGAACCTTTTATGGCTCCCTCAGGAATTCTGGGAGTTGAAGTCCATAAGTGATAAAAGAGCCAACGTTCCTTACCCCTGATCTATACAGATCTCCTACGGAAGGCAGGCTGCTTGCAATTGTCGTTTTTTATTTCTCTGCAGTCCGTTCCGAGATTGCTCTGTTTGCAACGGCCGGGCCATCCACCCCTCTCCTTCCGAATTCGCCAAGGCAACATCTGGCCCTCCAGATGTTTACATTATCTCTGACTCAGTGCCTACGCGCGCGTGTGGCTGACGTTCCTCTCCTCCACCCCCCCCCCTTTCCTCTCCCTCTGGTCTCTTAGCAACAGCTGGAGGAAGAAGCGGCTAAACCGCCTGAACCGGAGAAGCCCGTCTCCCCTCCGCCGGTGGAGCAGAAACACCGCAGCATCGTCCAGATCATCTACGATGAGAATCGGGTAATGCTTCCTCCCTTCGTCTCTTGCTTCATCTTGCTGAGAACTTTTGGGGGGAGGGAAGACCTCGTTCGGTCGTGAGATCATCTTCCTCAACAGGTTCTTCTCCCCCGACTCTCTCAAACTCTCACGATTCCCGGAGTCTGCGGCGTTGTGTTTTCTTGTTGTGCGACATGACGGGGAAAGTGGGATTCCTCGTGGCCTTCGGGGGGCGGGGGGGAGAAATCATTGCTGTAACCGGGGGAGAGCAAATAGCTAATAGTGCAAAGAAGAGCAACTAAGAGGACCAGAGGCTTGGAGACTTAAAAACAAGCGGGGGGGTCTTCCAACTTGACAGCTTTTAAGACTTGTGGACTTCAACTCCCAGAATTCCTCCTCCAATCCTGTTAGCTCAGGAATTCTGGGAGTTGAAGTCCTTAAACTTGCCAGGTTTGAAGACCCTTGCTTAAAAAAATACATACGAAGAATGGTTACAGGAATTGGGTTTGTCTAGTCTAGTGAAGGGATGTGGTCAGTGGTGGAATAGAATAGAATAGAATAGAATAGAATAGAATAGAATAGAATAGAATAGAATAGAATGATATAGGAATAGACTTTAAATAGAATGGGATGGGATGGAACAGGATAGAGAATAGAATAGAATAGAATAAAATGGAATGGAGTAGAGTAGAATAGAATAGAATAGAATAGAATAGAATAGAATAGAATAGAATGATATAGGAATAGACTTTAAATAGAATGGGATGGGATGGAACAGGATAGAGAATAGAATAGAATAGAATAATAGAATAGAACAGAAAAGAATAGAATAGAATAGAATAGCAGAGCAGAGCATTTAGGAATAGAATAGAATAAAATGGAATGGAGTAGAGTAGAATAGAATAGAGTAGAATAGAATGATATAGGAATAGACTTTAAATAGAATGGGATGGGATGGAACAGGATAGAGAATAGAATAGAATAGAATAATAGAATAGAACAGAATAGAATAGAATAGCAGAGCAGAGCATTTAGGAATAGAATAGAACAGAATAGAATAGCAGAGCAGAGCATTTAGGAATAGAATAGAAAAAAATGGAATGGAGTAGAGTAGAATAGCATAGAATAAAATGGAATGGAGTAGAGTAGAATAGAATAGAATAGAATAGAATGATATAGGAATAGACTTTAAATAGAATGGGATGGGATGGAACAGGATAGAGAATAGAACAGAATAGAACAGAATAGAATAGAAATAGAATAGAATAGAATAGAATAGAATAGAATAGAATAGAATAGAATGGAATGGAGTAGAGTAGAATAGAATAGAATAGAATAGAATAGAATAGAATAGAATAGAATAGAATGATATAGGAATAGACTTTAAATAGAATGGGATGGGATGGAACAGGATAGAGAATAGAATAGAATAATAGAATAGAATAGAATAGAATAGAATAGAATAGAATAGAATAGAATAGAATGATATAGGAATAGACTTTAAATAGAATGGGATGGGATGGAACAGGATAGAGAATAGAATAGAATAGAATAATAGAATAGAACAGGACAGGACAGAATAGAATAGAATAGAATAGAATGATATAGGAATAGACTTTAAATAGAATGGGATGGGATGGAACAGGATAGAGAATAGAATAGAATAATAGAATAGAACAGAATAGAATGGAATAGAATAGAATAGAATAGAATAGAATAGAATAGAATAGAATAGAATGATATAGGAATAGACTTTAAATAGAATGGGATGGGATGGAACAGGATAGAGAATAGAATAGAATAGAATAATAGAATAGAACAGGACAGAATAGAATAGAATAGAATAGAATAGAATGATATAGGAATAGACTTTAAATAGAATGGGATGGGATGGAACAGGATAGAGAATAGAATAGAATAATAGAACAGAATAGAATGGAATAGAATAGAATAGAATAGAATAGAATAGAATGATATAGGAATAGACTTTAAATAGAATGGGATGGGATGGAACAGGATAGAGAATAGAATAGAATAGAATAATAGAATAGAACAGAATAGAACAGAATAGAATAGCAGAGCAGAGCATTTAGGAATAGAATAGAACAGAATAGAATAGCAGAGCAGAGCATTTAGGAATAGAATAGAATAAAATGGAATGGAGTAGAGTAGAGTAGAAAAGAATAGAATAGAATAGAATAGAATAGAATGATATAGGAATAGACTTTAAATAGAATGGGATGGGATGGAACAGGATAGAGAATAGAATAGAATAATAGAAAAGAACAGAATAGAATAGAATAGAATAGCAGAGCAGAGCATTTAGGAATAGAATAGAACAGAATAGAATAGCAGAGCAGAGCATTGAGGAATAAAATAGAATAAAATGGAATGGAGTAGAGTAGAATAGAATAGAATAGAATAGAATGATATAGGAATAGACTTTAAATAGAATGGGATGGGATGGAACAGGATAGAGAATAGAATAGAATAATAGAATAGAACAGAATAGAATAGAATAGAATAGAATAGAATAGAATAGAATAGAATAGAATGATATAGGAATAGACTTTAAATAGAATGGGATGGGATGGAACAGGATAGAGAATAGAATAGAATAGAATAGAACAGAATAGAATAGCAGAGCAGAGCAGAGCAGAGCATTTAGGAATAGAATAGAACAGAATAGAATAGCAGAGCAGAGCATTTAGGAATAAAATAGAATAAAATGGAATGGAGTAGAGTAGAGTAGAATAGAATAGAATAGAATAGAATAGAATAGAATAGAATAGAATAGAATGATATAGGAATAGACTTTAAATAGAATGGGATGGGATGGAACAGGATAGAGAATAGAATAGAATAGAATAGAATAATAGAATAGAACAGAATAGAATAGAATAGAATAGCAGAGCAGAGCAGAGCATTTAGGAATAGAATAGAACAGAATAGAATAGCAGAGCAGAGCATTTAGGAATAGAATAGAATAAAATGGAATGGAGTAGAGTAGAGTAGAATAGAATAGAATAGAATAGAATAGAATAGAATGATATAGGAATAGACTTTAAATAGAATGGGATGGGATGGAACAGGATAGAGAATAGAATAGAATAATAGAATAGAACAGAATAGAATAGAATAGAATAGCAGAGCAGAGCATTTAGGAATAGAATGGAATGGAATGGAATAGAATAGAATGGAACACAACAGGGTAGGGTAGAATTTGGAGTAGAATTTGGAATAGAATTCGGAATAGAATTTGGAATAGAATTCGGAATAGAATAGAATATTGAAATGCAGAACAGAATTGAGGGAGGAGAAGAGCAACCTAGAATTAAGGAAGAACTTCCTAACGCCGGACAATTAACCAGTGGAACAGCTTGCCACCAGAAGTTGTGGGGGCTTCATCCCTGGAGGTTTTTAAGAAGAGACTGGACAGTCACTTGTCTGAAATGGAAGAGGGTTTCCTATTTGAGCAGGGGGCTGGACTAGAAGACCTCCAAGGTCCCTTCCTACCCTGTTTGTAGCTAATACTGCAGAGAAGAGCAGCTGACATGATTAAAGGCCTGGAGACTAAAATATATGAAGAATGGTTGCAGGATTTGGGTTTCCAGAGGAAAGAGGGACTGGGAGGGACATGACAAGTAGTCCTCAATGCACAACCGTCTGTTTATAATGGCGCTGGAAAATAAAGTGATTTAGGACCCTTTTTTACACTTATGACCTTTACAGCATCCCGGTGGTCACATGAGGCTCCTTGATAACCGACTCACATTTATAACGGTTCCTGTGTCCGTGGGGGGGGTGTCATGTGATCCACTTTTGCAAGCTTCTGACCAGCCCAGTCCAGGGGCAATCCACGTTCAGTTAACAACCGGGTGACTAACTTAACAAAGGCAGTGATTTGCTTAGCGACTGCAGCAAGAAAGGTCATAAAATGGGGCAAAACTCACTTTACAAATGTCTCACTTAGCAACATAAAGTTGGAACTCAATTAATTATCCTGACTGAGTAATTAATCGGTGGAACGGCTTCCCTCCAGAAGTTGTGGCTGCTCCAACACTGCCTGAGCAGAGGGTTGGACTAGAAGACCTCCAAGGTCCCTCCCAATTTGGTTATTCTACTTCCTTTCCTTTCCTTTCCTTTCCTTTCCTTTCCTTTCCTTTCCTTTCCTTTCCTTTCCTTTCCTTTCCTTTCCTTTCCTTTCCTTTCCTCTCCTTTTCTTTCCTTTCCTCCCTCTTTCCTTTCCTTTCCTTCCCTTTTTTCCCTTCCTTCCTCCCTCCCTCCCTTCGTTCCTTCTCCATCTCCGGAGGTTTTTAAGAACAGATTGGGCAACCCTTTGCCCAGAACGGACTAGGCTCCCCTGCCTAAGCAGAGGGTTGGACTAGAAGACCTCCCAGGTCCCTCCACAACTCAGTTATTCTGTTCAATACAGTTGTTTCTGTTTCCCTTGTCCGCAAACAGTTAACCTGAGGGACTGACCGGCATGCAGGCGAGGATTTTGGGGGGGGGGAAACATTAGCAGCCTTACACCATGATCAAAGTAAACCTAATAACGCCCTTCTGTTGAACTTCTCATTTTCTTGGGAGCCCTCAGAAGTTGTTTCCCCTTTAGTCTGCCTCAGTCTGGGAGATGTTTCTCGCCTTCCCGGTGGAGCCAGCAGCTGAAAACAGCCTTCCAGGTGGTCTCAATTCCAATTCTGGCCTGAGCAGACCCTGGTTAGCTTTGGAGAGTAGCCCAGATGTGGCTTTTTTTTTAAAACAAAACAAAACAGGGGCTGCTGTTCCTCTTTGGTTGCTGAACCGCTGCCCTCTTTTTCAACGCCCAGCGCTCAACCATGGACGGCCTGGTAAAATGGCAGAACTGGTTGCTGCTGTTATTTATTTATTTGGGATTGATGGGCCGCCCAACCGTAGGTGGATTCGGAGTAACGTACAAAAAGTTAGGGAAGAAAAAAAAACATTAAAAAAGAGCCAGTTAGGCCTAGTGGTGAGAGCACTAGGCTAGAAATTAGGAGGCAGTGAGTTCTAGTTCCGTCATCAGCATGAAAGCTGGCTGGGTGATTTTGGGCCAATCACCAGGAGACTAGGAGTTCTAGTCCCACCTTAGGCGTAAGTGGGTGTTCCTTCCTTCCTTCCTTCCTTCCTTCCTTCCTTCCTTCCTTCCTTCCTTCCTTTCTTCCTTCCTTCCTTGTTTAGCGACTTCACAGTTCATAGAGTTGGAAGGGACCTTTGGAGATCTTCTAGTCCAACCCGCCTGCTCAGGCAGGAAACCCTATTTGAAATGGCTGTCCAGTCTCTTATTAATTCATGGATAGAGGAGAGGAGAAGAGAGGAGAATAGAATAGAAGGAAGGGACCTTTGGAGGTCTTCTAGTCCAATCCGCCTGCTTAGGCAGGAAACCCTATTTGAAATGGCTGTCCAGTCTCTTATTAATTCATGGATAGAGGAGAGGAGAAGAGAGGAGAATAGAATAGTAGGAAGGGACCTTTGGAGGTCTTCTAGTCCAATCTGCCTACTCAGGCAGGAAACCCTTATAGCAGGGGTCTCCAACCTTGGCTCCTGGAAGCCTGGCGGACTTCAACTCCCAGAGTTCCACAGCCAGCAAAGCTGGCTGTGGAATTCTGGGAGTTGAAGTCCGCCAGGCTTCCAGGAGCCAAGGTTGGAGACCCCTGCCTTATAGCATTTCAGACAAATGGCTGCCCAAGCTCTTCTTAATTAATTAGGAGGATAGAGAACAGAGAACAGCGGAATAGAGAACAGAATAGAAGGAATCCCAGAGGTCTTCTAGTCCAGCCCCCTGCTCAAGCAGGAGACCCTTATAGCATGTCAGACAAATGGCTGTCCAGGATCTTCTGAAAAAATTTCCACTCCTTTGGCTGGACACGGCAGGACTCGAACTTCAGTGCCTGGAGCTATTTGGACACCAAACAAACCGTGGCATCCCAGCCTGTTTGCCAAGCCTCTCTTCCCTCCCTCTCTCTTCACCCTCCCTCCCTTCTGTTTACGGTGGAAACTGGACTCGGCTGAATGATAAGGGTTAGGCGGATGAAAAGAGAGACTGACAACCCCTCCCAGGGGGATGGAAAGGAGGGGAAGGGGCTCCAATTCCTCATTATCCCCCTCCCCCATCCCCACCCGGACACAGGTACAGCTAGTCCTCGACTTAGCGACTGTAGCTGAGCCAAAATTTCTGTTGCTAAGTGAAACCTTAAGGGACTTTTGCCCCTTTTCTTGCCATTGTTGTTAAGTGAATCCCTTCTGTTGTTAAACGAGTCAGTCTCCCCCCTTGACTTTGCTTGTCGGAAGGTCATAAAAAGAGGATCACGGGACTGTGGGGCAGCTGCGTCCGTCATAAATACGAGTCAGTTGCCAAGCTTCTGAATTTGGGTCACGAAACCAGGTTGTTAAAGGTGAAAAACGGTTGTAAATCAACATTTTTCAGTGCCGTTGTTCCTTTGAATGGTCGCTAAACGAGCTGTTGTAAATCCAAAGCTACTTGTAGTCCTGGACTTACAACCCTTCACATACTGACTGTTCAAAGATGCAACAGCACTGGAAAAAAAGGTGACTTAGGCCTGGTCCTCGCATTCACAACCGTCGTCGCATCCTTGCGGTGATGTGATTCACTTAACAATCGCAACGACAGTGGCAGAAAAACGGGCGCAACTCAGCGAAGTTCCACCTTGCTTAGTAGCAGAAATTCCAGTCACGGTTGTAAACGGAGGACCCCCTGCCAGTCATAAAATATTTCCTTGTGTTTGAAAAGAGCTTTTTTCCCCCTAGCGCCTTCCCCAAACCTGAGGCTCGAAAAGGAGATGGAACTGCTGGGAGGTTACAATCGTTTAGATGAAAGGCTGGGTAAAGATTGACTTCTCTTTTCCTGTATTGCAGAAAAAAGCAGAGGAAGCTCATAAGATTTTCGAAGGGCTGGGCCCCAAAGTGGAGCTGGTGAGTTCCTCCTCCTCCTCTCCCTCCTCCTCCTCCTCTTCTCCTCCTCCTCCCCCTCTTCCTCTTCTCCTCCTCTTCTCCTTTTCTTCCTCTTCTCCTCCTCCTCTCCTCCTCTCCCTCCTCCTCCTCCTCTTCTCCTCCTCTTCTTCCTCTCCTCCTCCTCCTCCCCTTCTGCTCCTCCTCTCCCTCCTCCCCTCCTCCTCCTCTCCCTCTTCCTCTCCTTCCTCTCCTCCTCCTCTTCTTCCTCTCCTCCTCCTTCTCCTCTTCTCCTCCTCCTCTCCCTCCTCCTCTTCTCCTCTTCTTCCTCTTCTCTCCCTCCTCCCCTCCTCCTCTCCCTCTTCCTCTCCTTCCTCTTCTCCTCCTCTTCTTCTCCTTCTCCTCTTCTCCTCCTCCTCCTCCTCCTCTCTCTTCTCCTCTTCTTCCTCTTCTCTTCCTCCTCCCCTCCTCCCCTCCTCTCCTTCCTCTTCTCCTTCTCTTCTCCTCCTCCTCCTCTCCCTCCTCCTCCTCTTCTCCTCCTCTTCTTCCTCCTCTTCTCCTGCTTCTCCTCTTCCTCTCCTCCTCCTCCTCCTCTTCTTCTCTTCCTCTCCCTCCTCCTCCTCTCCCTCCTCCTCCTCTTCTCCTTCTCCTCCTGCTCTTCTCCTCCTGCTTTTCTCCTCCTCTCCCTCCTCCTTCTCTTCTCCTTCCCCTCTTCCTTCTCCTCCTCTCTTCCTCCTCCTGCTCTACTCCTCCTCCTCTCCCTCCCCTCCTCCTCTTTTCATCTCCCCTTCCTCCTTCTCTTCTTTCTCCTCCTCCTCCTCCCCTCCCCTCCCCCTCCTCTTTCTCTTTCTCCTCATCCTCTTTCTCCTCCTCATCCTACACCTTCTTCTCTTTTTTCTCCTCCTCCTCCTTCTCCCCCCCAACTCCCCTTGTCCTCCCCTTCCTCTTTCTCCTCCCCCTCCTCCCCCACTTCCTTCTTCTTCTCTTACTTCTCCTCCTTCTCCTCCTCTTTCTCCTCTCTTCCTCCTCCTGCTCTTCTCCTCCTCCTCTCCCTCCTCTCCTCCTCCTCCTCCTCTTTTCCTCTCCCCTTCCTCCCCTTCCTCCTTCTCTTCCTTCTCCTCCTCCTCCCCTCCCCCTCCTCTTTCTCTTTCTCTTCCTCCTCCTACACCTTCTTCTTTTTTCTCCTCCTCCCCCCCAACTCCCCTTGTCCTCCCCTTCCTCTTTCTTCTTTTCCTCCTCCTCCTCCTGCTTTCTCCTCCCCCTCCTGCCCCACTTCATTCTTCTTCTCTTACTTCTCCTCCTCCCCCTCCTCTTTCTCTTTCTCTTCCTCATCCTACACCTTCTTCTCTTTTTTCTCCTCCTCCTCCTTCTCCCCCCCAACTCCCCTTGTCCTCCCCTTCCTCTTTCTTCTCCTCCTCCTCCTCCTGCTCTTTCTCCTCCCCCACTTCCTTCTTCTTCTCTTACTTCTCCTCCTCCTCCTCCTCTTTCTCCTCCTCCCCCGAACTCCCCTTGTCCTCCCCTTCTTCCTCTTTCTTCTTGTTCTCCTCCTCCTCCTCCTGCTCTTTCTCCTTCTCCTCTTCCTCCTCCCCCCCCACTCCCTTCTTCTTCTCTTACTTTTCCTCTTCCTCCTCCTCTTTCTTCTTCCTCTCTTTCTCCTCCTCCTCTCCTCCCCCCTTGTTGGCTTTCATCCCCCTCTAAGGAAGGGACTTCCTTCGAAAGCAGGAAGAGAAGCAAACATCTCTGACCACATTTGCTGGGGTTGGAAACGGCAGTCCTGGTTTTCTTGTTTAACAACTTTGTGATTTGCCCTGGTTACTTCCAAATTGTTTCTCAGCCAAGAACTTTGTGCTTTGGAAATCTGGTGATTTTCACTTTCTAGTTTTTTACTTCATTTTGTTTTTTTTTTGTCCTTCCAATCTTGGTAAATGAACAGAAAGGTGAAGTTTCAGAGTTTCTGGCCTGGACCCCTAGCCTGTTTCAAAAAAAGTTTCAATAATTTTTTTTTTTTTTTAGCTCAGGATTGAAATGAGGTGCTCTGAGCTTGGTGGTTTGTTTGCTAGACATTTAATGGCCCAACTGAGCAACATCAGCAGTACTAGAAGGGAGTGGGGTTTGCATAGGGGAAGAGGAGGAGGACTGTGAGGTCCTTGGTGCTCTCTGAGCTGGATGGTTTTTCTGCAGATGTTTCATGACCCAACTAGGGAACATCATCAGTGCTAGAAGGGAGGAGGAGAAGGAGAAGGAGAAAGAGGAGAAGGAAGGAGGCAATGAAGGAGTCCTTGACACTCTGAGCTGGGTGGTTTCTTTGCAGATATTTCATGACCCAACTAGGGAACATCATCAATGCTAGAAGGAAGTGTAATTTGTAAGAGAGAGGAGGAAGGAAGGAAGGAAGGAGGGAAGGTGTTAGCCTTGGCTCTCTCTGAGCTGTGTGGTTTTCTTGCAGATATTTCATGACCCAAGTAGGTAACATCATCAGTGCTAGGAGGAAGGGGGAATTTGCTCTCTGTTTAACCACCAGGAAGAAAACCCCCCCATCCACTGACAGACACCTAATTACTACTTAGTCCATAAGCCGAGAGAGTTGTGCCCGGATTCAACTTACATTCGACCTAAACGCAGCTAAGTTCCCATCTTCTTTTCTCACAGCCTCTTTACAACCAGCCTTCTGACACAAAAGTGTACCACGAAAACATCAAAACGTAAGCAAATATGGATATGATTTCCTTCCGATTTTTGCAGGCGGGGTGGGAAGTGTTTATTTTTTTTAAAAAAAAAGGAATTTATTTTATGCTTATTCTTACGTCAGTTCGTTTAGTGACTTTTAAAAGTTAAAATGGCACCGAAAAAAAGGGACTTTTGATCATTTTTCACACCTACGACCTTAAATTGGCATATTTACGACGGTCGCAGTGTCCTGGGGTGTGTGTCAGATGATCCCCTTTTGTGACCTTCGGACCAGCAAAATCCACAGGGGAGGCCAGATTCACTCAACAACCAGATGACTAACTTTTTTTTTTTTTTGAAAATGGTTTTGAAAAACCATAATACAAATAAAACATCTTTTTTTTTAAAATAGCATGTTCCCGGGTTATCACTTCTTCATACAGACACAAACTCAATTTCATGCTCAGTTTTGTGTTCTATTCCATATCTTATTACTGTTTTACATTTTCTACATCTTTTCTCATTAAACAAATCTTCCCCTGTAGTTACTAATTGGAATATGACACCTTTATATCTTTTAATTTTATCCATTTAACTCTTATTTAGGTTTCAATATATACCCTAAAGTTATTTTTTTTATAGTTTAAATTCCAGGGTACCTTACGTTGTTGCTTTTGCAGTTTAACCCGGTCAAGCAAAACTTTCTCTTCTTATCTTCCTCCTGCACATGCTTTTCCGGTCGAGTTCTTCTTTGTGGTGGCCATTTCTGACCACCGCTGCAACCGCCTTCGGGAAAGGGAATAATGGCCAACTGAGGAGGAGAGATGCGGCTCTCCTCAACCCTGCTGGTGGTCTGCCTCCTCTTCACCACCTCTACGGGGTGGCTTAGCCCCGAAACCAGTCGGCTCGGGGCACTCTGGTGGCGAGCATGGATTGAAACCGTGCACAATCGCGGTTTTGGTCTGTCAGCGAAGGAACTCAAACTGGAAGACTAACTTTTATCAGCTGCAATGATTCACTTAACAACGGTGGCAAGGAAGGTCGTGAAACGGGCTCAAAACTCGCCTCACAAACGTCTTGCTTCACGACAAGAATGTTGCCCTCTGTTGTGGTTGTAAGTCAAGGACTGCCCATCGTTATTACCAGTGATCCTCACTTACAACTGCAACTATTTCTGCTGTTAAGCGAGGCCATGACCCCCAGGATGCTGCCATTGTCGTAAACACACACCGTTGACAAGTGCCCGGATTTTGATTGCTTGACCAAGGGGAATACTATGACGATCGTAAGTGCAAGGAGCAATTGTGAATGGCTTGTTTTTTTCCAGTGCCATTGTAACTTGGAACAAATGGTTGTAAGTCGAGGAATAAATAGCTTTTTCAGGGGTATGAACTACACTGCTCAAAAAATAAAGGGAACACAAAAATAAGACATCCTAGATCTGAATGAATGAAATATTCTTATTAAATACTTTGTTCATTACATAGTTGGATGTGCTGACAACAAAATCACACAAAAATTACCAATGGAAATCAAATTTAGCAACCCATGGAGGTCTGGATGTGGAGTTACACTCAAAATTAAAGCGGAAAAAAACACTACAGGCTGATCCAACTTTGATGTCATGTCCTTAAAACAAGTCAAAATGAGGCTCAGTAGTGTGTGTGGCCTCCACGTGCCTGTATGACCTCCCTACAACGCCTGGACATGCTCCTGATGAGGTGGCGGATGGTCTCCTGAGGGATCTCCTCCCACACCTGGACTAAAGCATCCCCCAACTCCTGGACAGTCTGTGGTGCAACCTGGCGTTGGTGGATGGAGCCAGACATGATGTCCCAGATGTGCTCAATTGGATTCAGGTCTGGGGAACAGGTGGGCCAGTCCATAGCATCAATGCCTTCGTCTTGCAGGAACTGCTGACACACTCCAGCCTCATGAGGTCTAGCATTGTCGTGCATTAGGAGGAACCCAGGGCCAACCGCACCAGCATATGGTCTCACAGGGGGTCTGAGGATCTCATCTCGGTACCTAATGGCAGTCAGGCTACCTCTGGTGATCACATGGAGGGCTGTGCGGCCCCCTAAAGAAATGTCACCCCACACCATAACTGATCCACTGCCAAACTGGTCATGCTGGAGGATGTTGCAGGCAGCAGAGCGTTCTCCACGGCATCTCCAGATCCTGTCACGTCTGTCACATGTGCTCAGTGTGAACCTGCTTTCATCTGTGAAGAGCACAGGGCGCCAGTGAATTTGCCAATCTTGGTGTTCTCTGCAAAACATCCTGCACGGTGTTGGACTGTAAGCACAACCCCCACCTGTGGACGTCGGGCCCTCATTACCACCCCTCATGGAGTCTGTTTCTGACCATTTGAGCAGCCACATGCACATTGGTGGCCCGCTGGAGGTCATTTTGCAGGGCTCTGGCAGGGCTCCTCCTGTCCCTCCTTACACAAAGGCGAAGGTAGCGGTCCTGATGCTGGGTTGTTGCCCTCCTACGGCCTCCTCCATGTCTCCTGATGTGCTGGCCTGTCTCCTGGTAGCGCCTCCATGCTCTGGACACTACGCTGACAGACACAGCAAACCTTCTTGCCACAGCTTGCATTGATGTGCCATCCTGGATGAGCTGCACTACCTGAGCCACTTGTGTGGGTTGTAGACTCCGTCTCATGCTACCACTAGAGGGAAAGCACCGCCAGCATTCAAAAAGTGACCAAACCATCAGCCAGAAAGCATAGGAACTGAGAAGTGGTCTGTGGTCACCACCTGCAGAACCACTCCTTTATTGGGGATGTCTTGCTACCTGTCTATGCTTTCCACCTGTTGTCTATTCCATTTGCATAACAGCATGTGAAATGGATTGTCAATCAGTGTTGCTACCTAAGTGGGCAGTTTGATTTCACAGAAGTGTGATTGATCTGGAGTTACATTGTGTTGTTTCAGTGTTCCCTTTATTTTTTTGAGCAGTGTATTTCTCCGTAAGGTGGATGCGGAAGAACCATGGAGGAAATATTAGTAGGGTTTTTGGGGGGAGCAGAGAGGAGTTGAACTGGGTGTGGCTTCTTCCACGCCCCCACAAACTTCCTGAATACTTTTATCAACACAACCTGTATTTTTTTCCCATCCCTCTAGTCCTCCCCCCAAAAAGGACATGTACCAAAATGCTGTCCCCCTTTGTGAGCGAAGGAGGAAAATTTGGGTGTGAAATTATGTCCAAAGCTTGTCTCTCAGCTCTAGTGTGTGTCTCTTCCCCCCTCTTTCTCTCTCTTTTTAGGAACCAAGTGATGAGAAAGAAGCTGATTTTGTTTTTCAAGAGACGGAATCATGCCAGAAAACAAAGGGTATGGTTGTGCTGTGTCTCTTTCTTTCTTTCTTTTCTTTCTTTCTTTCTTTCTCTTTCTTTCTTTCTTTCTTTCTTTCTTTCTTTCTTTCTTTCTTTCTTTCTCTCTCTCTCTCTCTCTCTCTCTTTCCTTCCTTCCTTCCTTCCTTCCTTCCTTCCTTCCTTCCTTCCTTCTCACTCCCACTCCCGCTTCTCTCTCCCTCCCTCCTTCTCCCTTTCTCCCTCCCTCTTTCTCTCTCTCTTTCCCTCCCTCTCCCAACCCTCTCTTCCTCCCTCCTGTCCCTCCCTCTGTTTTTCCCAGTCCATTTCCCACTCCCTCACTCCTCCTCCCTCTTTCTTCCTCTCCCTCCCTCTCTCTCTTTCCCTCCCTCTCCCCTCCCTCTCTTCCTCCCTCTCTGTCCCTCCCTCTGTTTTTCCCAGTCCATTTCCCACTCCCTCCTTCCCTCTCTTTCTTCCTCTCCCTCCCTTTCTCCCTCCATCTTTCTCTCTTTCTCCTCCCCCCTCCCCCTCCCCCTTTCCCTCCCTCTCCCCTCTCCCTCCCTCCTTCCTCTCTTTCTCCCTTCCACTCTCCCTCCCTCTCCTTCACTTTCCCTCCTCCCATCCTTCCCATTTCCCACTCCCTCACTCCTTCCCTCTTTTTCTTCCTATCCCTCCCTTTCTCCCTCCATCTTTCTCTTTCTCCCTCCCCCTTCCTCTTCCCTCCCTCTCCCCTCTCCCTCCCTCCTTCCTCTCTTTCTCCCTTCCACTCTCCCTCTCTCTCCTTCACTCTTCCCCCATCCCTCCCATTTCCCACTCCCTCACTCCTTCCCTCCCTTTCTCCCTCCCTCTTTCTCTCTCTCTTTCTCCTTCTTTTCCTCCCACTCCCTCTCTCTTCCCTCCCTCTCCCCACCCTCTCTTCCTCCCTCTCTGTCCCTCCCTCTGTTTTTCCCAGTCCATTTCCCACTCCCTCACTCCTCCTCCCTCTTTCTTCCTCTCCCTCCCTCTCTCTCTTTCCCTCCCTCTCCCCACCCTCTCTTCCTCCCTCTCTGTCCTCCCTCTGTTTTTCCCAGTCCATTTCCCACTCCCTCCTTCCCTCTCTTTCTTCCTCTCCCTCCCTTTCTCCCTCCATCTTTCTCTCTTTCTCCCTCCCCCTCCCCCTTTCCCTCCCTCTCCCCTCTCCCTCCCTCCTTCCTCTCTTTCTCCCCTTCCACTCTCCCTCCCTCTCCTTCACTTTCCCTCCTCCCATCCTTCCCATTTCCCACTCCTCACTCCTTCCTCTTTTTCTTCCTATCCCTCCCTTTCTCCTCCATCTTTCCTCTTTCTCCCTCCCCCTTCCTCTTCCCTCCCTCTCCCCTCTCCCTCCCTCCTTCCTCTCTTTCTCCCTTCCACTCTCCCTCTCTCTCCTTCACTCTTCCCCCATCCCTCCCATTTCCCACTCCCTCACTCCTTCCCTCCCTTTCTCCCTCCCTCTTTCTCTCCTCTTTCTCCTTCTTTTCCTCCCACTCCCTCTCTCTTTCCCTCCCTCTCCCCACCCTCTCTTCCTCCCTCTCTGTCCCTCCCTCTGTTTTTCCCAGTCCATTTCCCACTCCCTCACTCCTCCCTCTTTCTTCCTCTCCCTCCCTCTCTCTCTTTCCCTCCCTCTCCCCACCCTCTCTTCTCCCTCTCTGTCCCTCCCTCTGTTTTTCCCAGTCCATTTCCCACTCCCTCACTCCTTCCCTCTCTTTCTCCCTCCCCCTCCCTTTCTCCCTCCATCTTTCTCTCTTTCTCCCTCCACCTCCCCCTTTCCCTCCCTCTCCCCTCTCCCTCCCTCCTTCCTCTCTTTCTCCCTTCCACTCTCCCTCCCTCTCCTTCACTCTCCCCCATCCCTCCCATTTCCCACTCCCTCACTCCTTCCCTCCCTTTCTCCCTCCCTCTTTCTCTCTTTCTCCCTCCCCCTCCCTCTTTCCCTCCCTCTCCCCTCTCCCTCCTCCTTCCTCTCTTTCTCCCTTCCACTCTCCCTCTCTCTCCTTCACTCTCCCCCATCCCTCCCATTTCCCACTCCCTCACTCCTTCCCTCCCTTTCTCCCTCCCCCTCCCTCTTTCCCTCCTTCTCCCCCGGTCCCTGACTCTCTCTCTTTGGTCTCTGGGCCACCCCTAGGAACAGAAGATCTGCCAGCGCTACGACCAACTGATGGAGGCCTGGGAGAAGAAGGTGGACCGGATTGAAAACAACCCCCGGCGAAGGCCAAGGAAAGCAAAACCCGGGAGTATTACGAGAAGCAGTTCCCGGAGATCCGGAAGCAGCGGGAACAACAGGAGAGGTTCCAAAGGTAAGGCACGGCCAAAGAGGGCCCCGGTTGGGACGCCTCTCCCCGAACACCTCCGCCCATCCCATCCCATCCCATGCTCAGCAGGAGGGGTACATTGGGGGTCCCGTCTGGCCAAGGACTTTGGGCCTTTTTCTGCCGTGGCTCCTGATCTCCAAAGCCAGAAGTTAGGACGAGGATGGCTCTCGGCCCAATTCATCCTTAAAATGAAATAAAAAAATATTTAATTTAAAATTAAATAAATGATTTTGTTTGTTTGTTTTTTTTCTTTCACTTCATTAATATTGAATCCTTAGCTCTTTAATCTTTAAACTGAAGGCCTTTAATCTTTGTTAAATAAAGATTTACGTGTTCAATTTTTATTCAGGAAAGGTTGATTTAATTTAAAATGGAATAAATGATTTACTTATTTCTCTCATTTCTTTCATCTTTAGAACTTATCTAAAGATGTTTAGTCTTTATTCAAGATGTATTAGTAAATCATTATTTAATTTAATATTAAACTGTTTATTTAATTTAATTTAATTTATTTGCTGTCTCACTAAGAGGCTACTCTAGGCGATTTACAATGATAGAGTGAACAGACGTAGCAACAGAAACAGAATAATAACACAAGCCCAATGAGAATAAGAAAGTCCTTGACTTAACGACCACAATTGAGCCTGAAATTTATGTTGCTAAGCGAGAAATTTGCTAAGTGAATTTTGCCTTCTTTTACGACTGTTCTTGCTGCGGTTGTTAAATGAATCACCGCATTTGTTATCTTAGTCACAGTCATTAAGTGAGTCTGGCTTCCCCATTGACTTGCTTTGTGAGAAGGTCACAAAAGTTGGTCACGTGACCTCGGGACGGTACAACCGTCATAAGTACATGCCAGTTGCCAAGCACCCAAATTTTGACCACCTGACCACGGGGATGCTGCAACTGTTGTAAGTGTGGGAAATGGTCCTAAGTCACTTTTTTTCAGTGCCATCATCACTTTGAATGGTCACGAAACGAACAGTTGTGTCATGCCCCTGTTGGAGTCTGACTCTGAGGGAGAGGAGGAACAGCCGACAGGGAGTGGAAGTGGGACTCCAGAGGTTGTGGAGGAGGCTGGGGAAGGGCAGAGGACGGCGGGGCAGTCAGAGGAGGACCCAGGCCCATCCCCTCTCCATCCTAGGGCATGCAGGGAAGAACGGAGAAGGGAGCAATATGGCTTATGGGAGAGGAAGCGGTCATGTTCCCCCTCATTGGCTGCAGCTGGGGGGAATAGTATATAGGAGAGGCGTTTAAAACACAGTTGTTGCTAGAAGCAAAGCGTGTTTTATTTCTCGCTGAGGTTGATCTTGGTTGGCATTCTTACAACAGACTGTGCCTTGTTATTTTCTTGAAGTTTGTAATTAATTATCCTGGTCTGTCATGGAAAGTCCTTCAGTGCGATTTGTTTTGGTTTTTTTATTTCTCCGTTATCTGTTCTTTGAGTTTGCACTGTATTTCTTTCTTTTGGAGACTATTTTGGAAAGAGTTTAATCTCCAACTGAGAATAATTGAACATTGGGGCCAAGTTGGAGGCATTCAAGGATATTTATTTACGTTTTGGACTTTGTTACGTGTGTGCTGCTTCCCGGATCATCACAGGTTGTAAGTCAAGTGTCAACTCGTAAAACATTCCTGGCCTGCTCTCGAGTTGCCATAGGCAGGAGTAGGGGGACAACTGATCGAGAAGCTCGATTGCTATGATCAGAAGCACATTCCACGCATACTTTTCTCCAGATTGTATCCCAGGTTACTAGAGCAAGCTGGAGGCTCATGTTTTCTACAACCTGGGAAACTGCTCTGTTGGAGAATGTGATTTATGACACACCCTGGGAGGAGGGGGAAAACAGGGTCATAGGTGGGCAGTAAATTACATAGGACAGCCTGTGATAACCTGGGACGTGGCACAAAAGCAACAAAGTCACAAAAGTAGGTAAAGTCCCTTTAATTGCTCCAACTTGGCCCCCAATGTCCAATTATCATCGGCTGGAGAGAAAAAAACTCTTGCAAGAACAGTCTTCAAAGGGAAGAAACTCAATCTGAACCCAAAGTACATATAAATTATAAATAAAAAAAAAAACCAACACAAACCATGCTGCAGCCATTAATGAGACAGGGCAGGATAAGGAATTGCAGATTTCAAAAGATAACGAAACACACACAGTTGGGAGGACGCCAGAACCCAGATAAGACTTGACAAACAAAGATAATGCAGGCTTTGCTTCCAGCAAGGTGCTGTGTGCAAACCCCTCTTTTATCCTGTTTTCCCAGCTGCAGCTAATGAAGGGAATCAGGGCTCTTTTCTCCCCCGTAACCCAGGTTGCTCCCTTCTCTGTTCCTCCCTGCATGCCCTCGGATGAAGAGGAGATGGGCCTGGGTCTTCCTCTGAATGTCCAGCCAACTGTGCCCTTCCCCAGTTTCCTCCACAACCACCGGAGCCACACTCCCACTTCCTGCTCGGCCTCCCCCTCAGAATCAGATTCCAACAGGGGCATGACAGAGCCGACGGCACTAGGGAAAGTGCCAACATGTTGTTCCTCATAAATAATTGGATTTCTTTTGAAACTGGGCTCATGAATTAATCAGAGCATCCGTCGGAACCCTGACATCAAGGACTTGCCGGTAAACACATCAATACAAAACCCCAGTAGCCTTTAATCCAACGTTTTCTTCTTAACCTTCTTCCCTTGTGCCACCTCTGCAGGGTTGGCCAAAGAGGGACCGGCCTTTCAGCCACCATCGCTCGGAGTGAACACGAAATCTCCGAGATCATTGACGGGCTGTCGGAACAGGAGGTGAGAGTGGCCGCTTTCCCCGGAAGGTTTGGGGAAGGGCGAAGAAGGGGGAGACCCTGTGCCCCAGACCTCTTTCTGGAAGGTTGTTGCTGGATTTTCCTGGGTCTTTTTTTTAAGCAGTGGGTCATTGCTAGAGCTGGAAAAATGAAATAAATAAAAACCAAGGGTTTGGTATGGGGAGTCCTTTTGGATTGGACCGCAGTTGGGTTCAGAATTTCCATCGTGAAGCCAGCTGGGGTGGTTAAGTGAGTCATAGCTGATTTTACAAGGGTGTGTTTTTTTTGGGGGGGGGCAGTTATTTGAATCACTAGAGTTGTTAAGTGAATCACATGCTATTGGGGGGAGATAATGATTGTCCTTCCTCCCTCCCTCTCCTTTTTCTCCTTCCTTCCTTCTTCCTCCTCTTTTTTCCTTCCTTCCCTCTTCCTCCCTCCCTCCCTCTTTTTCTCCTTCCTCCCTTCCTGCCTTCTCTTTTTCTCTTTCTTTCCTTCCTCTCTCCTCTTTTTCTCCTTCTTCCCTTCCTGCCTTCTCTTTTTCTCTTTCTTTCCTTCCTCCCTCCCTCTTTTTCTCCTTCCTCCCTTCCTTTTTTCTCTTTATTTCCTCCCTCCCTTCCTCTTTTTCTCCTTCCTCCCTCCCTCCTCTTTTTCTCCTTCCTCCCATCCTGCTTTCTCTTTTTCTCTTTCTTTCCTTCCTCCCTCCTTTTTCTTCTTCCTCCCTTCCTCCCTTCTCTTTTTCTCTTTCTTTCCTTCCTCCCTCCTCTTTTTTCCTCCCTCCCTCTTTTCTCCTTTCCTTCCTTCCACCTCCCTCCCTCTTTTTCCCCTTTCTTCCTCCCTCCCTCCCTCTTTTTCTCCTTTCTTCCTCCCTCCCTCCCTCCCTCTTTTTCCCCTTTCTTCCTCCCTCCCTCCCTCTTTTTCCCCTTTCTTCCTCCCTCCCTCCCTCTTTTTCCCCTTTCTTCCTCCCTCCCTCTTTTTCTCCTTCCTTCCTCCCTCCACTTCCTTCCTTCCCTTCTATATGCCTTCCTTCCATCTTCCTCCCTTTCTCCCTCCTCTTTTTCTCTTTCTTTCCTTCCTCCCTCTTTTTCTCCTTTCTTCCTCCCTCCCTCCCTCTTTTTCTCTTTCTTTCCTTCCTTCCTCCTCCTTTTATTTCCTTCCTCCCTCCCCTCCCTCCTTCCTCCTTCTTTTTCTCCTCCCTTCCTCTCCTCTGCCTTTCCTCTCCTATCCTCTGCCTCTCATCTCCCCCCTCTCTCCCCCTTTCTTTCTCTCTCTCTCTCAATCTCTCAATCTCTCTCTCTCTCTGTCTCTCTCTCTTAATCTCTCAATCTCTGTCTCTCTCAATCTTTCTTCTTTCTTTCTTTCTTTCTTTCTTTCTTTCTTTCTTTCTTTCTTTCTCTCTCTCTCTCTCTCTCTCTCTCTCTCTCTCTCTCTCTCTCTCTCTCTCTCTCTCTCTCTTCTTTCTTTCTTTCTTTCTTTCTTTCTTTCTTTCTTTCTTTCTTTCTTTCTTTCTTTCTTTCTTTCTTCTCAACAATGAGAACAATCACCCAATGGAATGGTTAATCTCCAGAAGTTGTGAGTACTCCTTCACTGGATGTTTTTTAGAAGAGACTGGACAATCTATTGGTCTGAAATGGTGTAGGCCTGGTCTCCTGCTTGAGCAGGGGATTGGACTAGATGACCTTGGAGGTGCCTTCCAACTCCGTGCTTCTCTCTCTCTCTTTTCTCGAACCGGGAGATCTGCCAGGCCTGATGTGGCCCCACTCAGCAGAGGCAGAAACGATGCACTCAGGGTTCCCCCGTGTCTCTCCCTTCCCCTTCTCTTCTTCCTCCCCTCCCCGCTTCTAGAACAACGAGAAACAAATGCGCCAGCTGTCCGTCATTCCTCCCATGATGTTCGATGCCGAGCAGAGACGGGTGAAGTTCATCAACATGAACGGGCTGATGGAGGATCCCATGAAGGTCTACAAGGACCGGCAGTTCATGAACGTCTGGACGGATCACGAGAAGGAGATCTTCAAAGAAAAGTAACGTTTCTCCTCGTTTCCCACCCCCCCACCCACTTTTTTTTCTGGGGGGGGGGGAGGGAATCACCGCTGGGGGACAACCCAAGTCTCGTGCTGCCTTTGTGCTGCCTCCGCTGCATAAGGGGTATAATGATAGCCCTCCACGTTAACAGCCGCATTCGGGATTGGGATAACTTCTCGCCGCTAACTTGAGGCGGTTGCTAATATTTTACCATTTTTTTTTCAGGGCCTGGTCTGTTCTGACCCAGGCTTCCTGAGACACTCACGAACACACGTTAGTCCCTTTTGCTTTATTTCAACGGCTGGGAATTATATCATCATTCCCAGCCCGTAATGAGTCCCAAACAATGAGTCCAGCAGAAGTCGGCCAAAGTCCTTCGGGATAAGGCCGATGTCAGCGTTGGAATCCTTTCTTCATCGCTGCCCCATAGCTTGAGAAAGTGGGAGGGGTGTGTGGTTTTGATTGAGTAGCTCTTAAGTAGACCAAACAGAATTATTTTTGTTAGTTCAAGGTCAAAGAGTGTGTCGCAGGAACTTATTTTGGGATTGGTTCATGGGATGTGACGATGAGGGAAAAGGGGAGGGTTTGTAGTTTGGGACATTGTGGGAAGTGCAGGAAATTTTTAGTTTCGAAATTTCACAGACGTGCCAGGTGCTGTTCGAATAAAGGTGCTTTTGAGATTATGTTTGTCTCGGAGTTACTGATTGGAATGGAAATGGAGGTTCCCTGGAACGCTGACAGCTGATAAGCACCCACCTTTATCTCCCTTGAAATGCTGCCAATGAATAAATTGCCAATTAGCTGTACAAGGCCAAACGGACTTTCAGACTTTAAACCCACCAGAAGGAACGAAGTTGCTTCCTGCAAAGGGCTCCTGTCCCTTTGCTCCTCCTTTATGGCTTATGGGAGGGGCCAATCACCTCCAAGCCTTACTCCCAAGTTGCCCCTTTTGTCTTAACTGTTCTTGCCTTCCGGCAGCTCTGTACAAGCACGCATTGGGAACAGGCTCCCTCTATTCCTCTGCCTCGCTGCTATCAGATTCTGGAGGCTCTTGGAACATCACGTAGGGTGATTCACAGGAGTTAGCTGCGATTAGATGGGTGGGGTAATACTGTAAATGGCGCTGGAAGGCAAGCGCTCCCAGTGCTAACCTGGATCGGAATTTAACCCGTGATCGCCAGATGGGATGTGCGTCGTGTGTACAAATAGGACTTCAAACCTAGATGGTTGTCGGTTTGTATCTCGGCATACGATCATCCAAAGGACTGGCTAACACCCCTCTTAACTTCGCTTGTCAGAAGGTTGCGAAAGGGGATCACATGACCCCGGGATCACTGCGACCGTCATAAATACGAGTCAGTGGCCAAGCGTCCGAATATAAATCATGTGACCCTGGGATGCCGTCACGGTTGTAAGTGTGAGAAACGGTCATAAGGCACTTTTTTCAGTGCTGTTGTAACTTGAACGGTCCCTAAAAAGAAGTATTGTAAGTTGAGGACTGCCTGAATTTTGAACTCATGACTGTCGGCATGCTGAGACAGTCATAACTCTGAGGACCAGTTGGAAGTCTTATTCTCCCCCCCCCCCCCCCCGTGCTTTGTGGGAAGATCTGGGATGGCTTGGTGAAGAGCTGTGATGAAGATTTGGAGGAAAGTGGAGACGAGGTCTTCTCCAAGTGGGACCTCCGTGGTCTGAGATAATTTACTTGAGTGTCAAGTTGGCAGCCTGAATTTGGAAGTGTTTGAGGTCTACCTGAAAAGAGCATTTAAGTATGGGGTCGTTGGGGGTTTGGGGGTTTTCTTGCAGATGTTTCATGGCCCAACTAGGAACATCATCAGTTCTAGAAGGGAGGAGGAGGAGGAAGGAGGCAGTGAAGGAGTTCTTGATGCTCTCTGAGCTTGGTGGTTTTTGTGCAGACGTTTCATGGCCCAACTAGGGAACATCATCAGTGCAAGAAGGGAGTATGGGATTTGCAGAGTGAAGGAGAAGGCGAAGGCCTGTCTGTCAGTCAGGGAATTGGCTAAACCTGGCACTTTTCCTTGTTTTTATTACAGGTTTGTCCAGCATCCTAAGAACTTTGGCCTGATAGCTTCTTATTTAGAAAGAAAGGTAAGACAGTGCTTTGTTATCATGGAGGACAATAAGGCCAGAAGCTGCAGAGCACAAGCAGTGGTCTTCCTCATCGTTTTTCTTGCATTGCATTTTATTTTTATTTTTATTTTTATTTTATTTTATTTTATTTTATTTTATTTTATTTTATTTTATTTTATTTTATTTTATTTTATTTTATTTTATTTTATTTTATTTTATTTTATTTTTTATTTTATTTTATTTTATTTTATTTTATTTTTTATTTATTTTATTTTATTTTTATTTTTATTTTTATTTTTATTTTTTTATTTTATTTATTACCAGATTTTTTTATTATTATTTATTTTTTCATTACTAGCTGGATACAGATATCCATGCTTTGCTACAAAACTAAGTGACTGGGCTTAGTTTTTGGGGAGGAAAATAAGGGAGGGAAAACTCTGCCTCTGCCTACCAGCATCCATGGGTATTCATCTGGCTAGTGTCCTGTCAGTGTGTGTGAGAGTTGAGGGCTGTTTGGAAACTGAAAGAGGATTTGCTGAAGGAGACAGCAAGGAGCCTGGGCGTAGCTTAGCTCAACTGTTGTGTACTAAAGCCATTTGGTGCTATGAAACTGAAATTGAAAGTCCTCTCCTCTGCTTGTGTTTTGCATTTGGAAGAGATTTCAGGTGGGAAGGGGGAGTAGAACTCCTTAGCATCAGAGCGTGTTAGTAATAATAATAATAATATAAGAAATACTAATGCTCTGAGGGTCAATGCTCTGAAAAATCCTTTCTAGTGAGCCCCGAGAAGCCAAGAGGAACCTACGGGCCAAATTCAAGTTTGTAGGCTTTACTGTTTGGGAGATTTTGTGATGATGCATGAGTGGGATTTCGCTTTTATATAGAGAGATTATTTTATTTAAATATTTTTATTTTATTTAAATATTTTTATTTTATTTAAATATTTTTATTTTATTTTATATAATTTTATATTAATTATTTTATTATTTTATTTATTTCCACTTTTATTATAAATAACTCAAGGTGGTAAACATGCATGATATTCATTCATTCCTTCTTTTCCCACAACAACAACCCTGTGAAGTAGGCTGGTGTGTGAAGGAGAGAGTAACAGAGTCCAAAGTCACCCGGGGCGCCTTTCATGGCTAAGGTGGACGCTCCATCTCCAGGTGATGGTCCCAGTGTTACCTAGATGGGTTTCATGTCTAAGGCAGGACTAGAACTCCCTGTCACTTGGTGATTGACCCAAAACCACCCAGCTGGCTTTCATGCCTAAGGCGGAACTAGAAGTCACTGTCTCCTAGCGATTGGCTGAAAGTCACCCAGTCAGCTTTCGTGCCTTAAAGTGGGACTAGAACTCACTGTGTCCTGATTCCTAAGCCAGCATTTTATTCACCTGCACAAGACAGTGAATTCTACTTCCACCTTAGCTGTAAAACCCAGCTTGGTTGACTTTGGGCCAATTACCAGGAGACGGTAAGTTCTAGTCCCGTGTTAGACAGCTGGGTGACTTTGGGCCAGTCCCTCTCTCTCTCTCTCAACCCAGCCCGCCTCACAGGGTTGTTGTGAAAATAGGAGGAGGAAGGTGTGTTGGATATGTTTAGCACCTTGATTATTTGTAGAAATAATAAAGGAAGGTTATAATACAATACAATGCAATTCAGTGCAATACAGTAAATACAATAATACACAATATGCAACAATACAACACCACACAATAGAAAACTCAATGCAATGCAATACACAATGTGCCACAACACAATATAGTATACAATACAATACACAATACAAGTCAATACAATACACAATACGCAACAACACAGTAGAATACACAATAGAAAACTCAGTACAAAATACAACAATACACAATATACAACAACACAACACTGTACAAAATACAATCAATACAATACACAATATGCAACAACAAAATACTGTACACAAAATATACAATACAAAAGTCAATGCAATACACAATACGCAACACAATACAGTACACAATAGAAAACTCAATGCAATGCAATACACAATGTGCCACAACACAATAGTATACAATACAATACACAATACAAGTCAATACAATACACAATACGCAACAACACAGTACACTACACAATAGAAAACTCAATACAAAATACAATAATACACAATATGCAACAACAAAATACTGTTGTTATATATATATATATATATATATATATATATATATATATATATACACACAATACAAAATATACAATACAAAAGTCAATGCAATGCGCAATACAAAACTCAATATAAAATGCAATCCAATAATACACAATACGCCACACAGCACTGTACAAAATACACAATATGCAATAACAAAATACTGTACACAATACAATATACTGTACAATATAAAAGTCAATCCAATCCAATAATACACAGTACACAACAACACAACACTACAAAATACAAAACTCAATATAATACACTACAGGCAACAACACAATATTGTACACAATCCAATACAAAACTCAATAAAATACAGTACACATGATGACCAGTTGAAGATGGCTAACTCAGTTTATAACATTGTTAAGCCACATGATGAATGTATACATTTACTGCATAGATGTCTAGGGCACATTAATTTCAAAATGCTCAAACAAACTGTTAAATTGTCAGAGGCAGTAAAATTGAAACCCTGTAGCAAGTATTTAATCTGTAATGCCTGTAGCCAAGAGAATAGCAAGGTTACTCCAGCAAACAGACTAAATGGGTTTAAGACCAAAGAACCTTTAGAGGTTGTTTTTGCTGACATAATTGGTCCTAAGAAACCTACTTTAGGAGGTGCCTGCTATATTTTGAGTATTATAGACCATTACTCACGATACAGTTTCTGCTATCTTATGAAAAACAACAGAAACATTCCAATATTTCTTTAACTGGCTAAGGTTTCCTGAGAGAAAAATGAGGAGTAAAGTAATTACTTTAGTAACTGATAATGGGACAGAATTTGTAAACAAAAGATTCCAAACTATGTTGAAATTGGCTGGTGTTGAGCATAAACGCTCTGCACCTTACAGACCACAACATAACTCGTTTGTAGAACGAAGAGGACAAACATTACAAGCCATGGCTCGCACTATGTTACTTGACTCAGGTTTGCCTGAAACACTGTGGGGTGAGGCCATAATGTGTAGTAACCATGTTTTAAACAATGTAGTTAATACAACAACTGGATAATTGCCGTTCACTCGTTGGCATGGCAGAAAGCCAAATTTAAGTTATTTACACACATTTGGAGCTCCAGCATGGGTGCATATTCCCTCACAAGTAAGACTGAAAGGGCAACATAGAGTTAAGAAGTTATTTTTTGTGGGTTATGAGGCCAACCATAGATCATTTAGATTCTGGAATCGATGCACAGCTCATGTTTATTGCAGTGCTAATGCAAAATTTCTTGAGCACGTTGGATGGGATAAACTGGAACAGGAATCCAGCAATGATATTATTATTGACACCCAAATACTCCCTAAAGATGATATCAGTAAACAACAAATAGCCATTAAAGAGGAAGAACAGGAGGTAATAGAAGAACAGGAACAGGTGGCACAGGAAAGTCCACCAGCTAGCCCTGTATTACCAAGACGTTCAACCTGAGTAACACAACCACCTGATAGATATCAGGCTAGTGTTGTATGCCAAGTGAATACAATTCCAAGTAATTATAGTGAACTAAAACTGTATCCTGCTAAGGATCAGGCTATTTGGCAGAAAGCAATGGACAAGGAACTAGAATCTTTAAAAAGACTGGAGGTATACGAAAATGTTAAGTTACCACCAGGTAAACATGCCATCAGATATAAATGGATACATAAGCTTAAGACAGGTGTAGATGGGGCTGTTATCCATAAAGCCAGGTTAGTAGCACAAGGGTTCAATCAGACAGCAAATGACTACGATAAGGTGTTTGCACCTAGTCTGAAGGCTATCACATTAAGGGCAGCATTAGTGTGGGCAGCTAAGGAGAAATACATTGTAAATCATTTGGATGTAGAGACGGCATATCTGCATGCACCATTGCAACACACTATATATTTAAAGAAACCTTTAGGTCTCAAAAATGATACTACTGATAATAATGATTGCTAGAAATTGAAAAATAGTCTTTATGGTTTGAAGCAATCAGGATATGAGTGGAACCAATGTATAATTAAAGAATTAACTAAGATAGGTTTTGTAGCTGGCATGGCTGATCCATGTTTGTTTAAAAGAGAAAGTAATGGTGTAGTTTCATTATTGTTATTATTTACTGATGACATAGCATTAATCACCAAAACTGAACAAGAAGCTACTAAAATAATCTCACTCTTGGAAAAGAAATTTAAAATAAAACAATTAGGAGAAATCAAACAATATCTTGGTTTAAAGATAGATAGAACTCTAGGGAAGGATACAAGATGTCACAGGCAGATAAAATTAACCAATTACTAAAAGTTTTAAAATGGAACTTTGTAAACCGGCTAAGACACCAATGAGCCAGGAGTTTAGCCAAAGTGATGTTCAAAGTCCTATTTTTGATAAAAACTTTTATCAGTCCTTGATTGGTAGTTTTATCTTACCTCAGTAATTGGTCAAGGCCAGATATTGCATACAGTGTTAATCAATTAGCCAGATTTAATGCTGAGCCAACTGAAAGGCACTGGCAAGCTATCTGAGATATCTGAAACAAACAATGCACTATGCATTGTGTTTGGAGCCAAAAGATGAACTGAATTTAACTGCATATGCTGATGCAAGTTTTGCTACAGACATAAATACATGAAAATCTACATCACGTACTGCTATATTATTGATTGGATGGAGATCTATTAGACAGAAACATCTAAGTTTGTCAACAATGGAGGCTGAATTCTCATTTTTGTCTTTATTATGTACAGATTTAGTTTTGTATAAACAATTATTGATTGATATGGGAATTGATGTAACAGATTCTATTGTTGTTTATGAAGACAACCAATCAGCAATACAGATGGCTTCAAATATTGCTGTTAAAACAAGAACGAAACACACAGATTTAAGATATTTAATGTGAGACAGTGTGTGCAAAGTAAGATGATTAAGCTAGAATACTGTATGTCAGAAAACAATATAGCAGATCATTTTACAAAGGCCCAAGGCTCTATAAAGCATAAGGCGTGCTGTGAGGATTGTGGAATTAGAATGTAAGGTTATATATATTGTTTTACCCAAAAGGGGAGAATGTTAGGAATATGAGTCACCTAACAGCTATTTGGGTTAGAAATACATAAACCAGAATAGACATTTTAATACTGTCTCTTTAAGAGCATGTTAAAAACTGCAATTGGGCATGGTTACTCAAACGGCCATAAGATGGAGCCAGAAACCTGGTTTGTTTAGTCTGAGTCTCAGAAGAGAGTGTGAGTATATTTCTGTTTCCTTCTGTTGGAAAGTATTGCTGTTTCTCCATTTTTCCTAATTGACTGATATTCATGGATTTAATGTAAGTCTGATACTGAACTGTTTTTGATACTGGACTTTGTTACTGGATTATCCCTGCATTGAAAAACTGACTGATTTACCTGTGACTGACTTTGGACTGCCTATTTTGGACTTTGCTTAACGTTTCTGGAAGTAAAAACCTACATTTACTGTACAGTGTATCTGTGTGCTGTATGTGTATTATTCAGACACTACTCTCAAATACGTCTCCCTGTGTGCGCTCATTCTCCTAACGGGGAATTACCTCAACAACCCTTATTTGGGCCGGTGATTCCAGCTGCTCTTAGTGACCAGGAAAAAAAATATTTCCCCCTAACATCCGATGGGAAATGGATGTCCTGCGGTCTCTGTTTATTTGCACATCATGGTTTGTTGCGCAGAAGGTTAGACAAGGGTCTCACCTTGCGTCGGCTTTTAGGACAAGTTCCTGATTTAAAAAACAGTCTTCCCATTGGCCTTTTCCAGAACGTGCCGGACTGCGTCTTGTATTACTACTTGACCAAGAAAAACGAGAACTACAAAGCCCTCGTGCGACGGAACTACGGCAAGCGGCGAGGGAGAAACCAGGTGAGTTGCATTCGGAGTTTCTAGTCCCTGGTGTTCTGACAGTGGAAAAGGCTTTTTTTTAAAAATTATGCTTCCTTCTGGAATGTATTCACCTGTATCAGGCCAAGATGGCGGTTTGCTGACAGTGAGGACAATTAACCAGTGGAACAACTTTCCTCCAGAAGTTGTGAATGCTCCAACACTGGAAGTTTTAAAAAAAGATGTTGGATAACCCTTTGTCTGAACTGGTGTAGGCTTTCCTGCCTAGGCAAGGGGGTGGACTAGAAGACCTCCGAGGTCCCTTCCAACTCTTGTTATTTCTATTCTACCCCTTGGGATTTGGGAGATGAGTGGGTGGGATTGTTTCTTTTTTGGAAAAAAAAGACAAGAAAATAAGATTTTTTTTGAACAGTTTCTCAAAGGGGCAACGAGGGGCGACGGTCAGCAAAATGATCTCATGTTTGTCGTGTCGGTGGTGGTGACGCCGTAGTAAATTATTCTCAGTTAGCTGAAAAATGACACAGCCAGTCACCCTTGGTCAGAAAAAAATCCTCATGAAAAATTATATTCTTGGAGAACTTTTAATTTAATTTAATTTTGAAAGAACTTGGAGAACAATTAACCAGTGCAACTACTTGCCTCCTCCAGAAGATGTGGATGCTCCAGCACTGAAAGTTTTTTTAAGAGATTGGACAACCATTTGTCTGAAGTGGTGTAGGGTTTCCTGCCTAGGCTGGAAATCCACCCCTCTGAAATCATGCTGGTTTGGGGATTCTGGGAGTTGAAATCCACCCCTCTTAAAACATGCTGGCTGGGGAATTCTGGGAGTGGAAGCCCTCCCCTTTTAAATCAACAAGGTCTTGGAGGCCTTCTACTCCAACTCCCTTCCCAAGGGTGGTGGAGTCTTCATCCCTTTTCTCTTGGTAGTATTCCTTATATATTTTCCGTCAAGGTCATTTCCTGTATACCTGGTGAGCAGTTAACCACGTTTGGAGTTTGCAATTCAGCACACTAATTTATGTCTCCTGTTTCCTCACTCCCAAAATTTAGTCCTCCAACTACAAGCACCAGATTTTGATGAATTCCGCTAAAGCTTTTACCTGGTTAATGAATAACCACCAACCTTAATTACCAAGGGTCACATTTTAACTCGACAGGTATCAGTGAGATATTATTTCTGCCAGATTTACCTTTTGCATTTTTCTTTTTTGTTCTGTGTGTTCCTGACTCTTAATGTTTCATGTTTTCAGTGGGTTAAGCGTGGCGGCCTTCCTTGTGTTGTTTTCAATACAGTGTGCGTTGTTGGTCGTTGTTATAACTGCAATCATTGTGTTCAGAT